>JAOEHY010008600.1:0-29104 GCA_025447955.1 Psilopsiagon aurifrons | reverse complement strand
GAGGAATGGTTTGGGGACTTTTTCCCAGTCTTCAAAAAAAGTCATCATGTCTTTGTTTAGAAAATCACACTCTGTGCCCAGAGCTTACGGTTCATCAACTTTTCCTGACTGATTTCAATGTGTAGGAAGTCCGTGTGCCTGCGAGTGTGTACGCTATGGTGCGAGCCGACCTTCTGGCGGGGTTGAGGCGGTGAGCTGCTCTGTGGACTGTGATTTCCCCATGCACGTTTATGGCAGTAAACCATGCTGAGGAAACGCTGTAGTATCGTGAAGCAAGAAATATGGGACAGCTAATCGCAAGGAGGAGCCTGCTTTTTCTGTTTTCCTTTACCGGTTATTGTAATTTACAAGGTGGAAGCGTGAAAAACCGACCCTTCTTCCTGGCACACAGAAATACGCTGAAGATGCCTCCAAGTGTTAGAGACAGGGCTTTGTCCTCAGAAGTGCCTTTTTGCTTGTGGGCTGTAGTCAGTCATTGAAGGCAGGGGTTCGGTAACCTGGGTATTAGGTGTCAGAAAGGAAGGTAGGAACTTCGCCATGGGGTACAACAAAAGCTGGATCTCAAGGGATGAAAGCGAGCATCCCCCATACCAGGCTGTCACCAGAGCCCTGGAGATGAGGAACGCCTCGGCTGGCCAGATGGTGTGGCAGGGTGGGAACGGCAGCCAGGCTGGTGCTGCGGAGAGCGAGGAGCACGGCGAGGAGCAGAGCTACAGGCATTTCACTACCACGGTGCAAATCGTCATCTTCGTAGGCTCTTTGCTGGGTGAGTGAGTTTTGCTGGAGTTTTTTGTTGATGTTTTTTGTTTATCCTTATGGCCAGGGGCTGCAGACCAAATGGTAACCAGCATAACTTGCTGCTGTAGTGACTCCTCCTCTTGCATTTTAGGTCCTCAGGTGTATGATTTCATGTTCCTTTTGGATTTATGTGTAAAAGCTATTACTGTAAAATTCTATTAATCACAGCTGAGAACTGGTACAATATGCATATGTATTACTTTGTAAACTTTTTTATCACAGTTTAAATGGTCAAAAATTAAATGCATTAGTTACACCTTTAGTTTCAACTGTAGTGGGATCTGTTCTCTTTACCACAGAAAGGGTGTGGAGTGTTTTAAACAAGTTTTACTCAATTTCTGTTTCACAATGCAGAAATTCTGTGTTTGCGTCCTGCAGATTTTGAATTAATGCTTTGGAAGTACTTTATGCTGTAAAAATGTATACCCATGTGCAATCTTGCCTATATGTTATCCTTTGAAGTAGGAATCATACACTTTAGATATGTGGTAGTAAACTAGTAATATATTGACAAATAATTTTACAGATGTGTGTATATTTGCTTTCTAGATACTTATAGCATGTTGTTTTATCAGGAATACATGCACATTTCTTACAAAAGGCAAAATAAGCCCTTTGATGAGTCAAGTTAGCGCTGTTCAGGAAATCAGTAAGCTGGCTTTCAGTAACATGCTACTACTATCTATAAATCATTTAAAGCTGGTTACTGGAAATTATGAGGCTTTTCACACAAGGCTTGACAGAGAAAGTCTCAAGCTTTCTTAGGAGATTTCAGTAGGACTTTGATGATGGTCACTGGCTCTTAAAAGTAAAGATTTGGTTTTGGTTTTTCTGATCTTGAGTAATGCTAAAAGCCATTTCTGTGGTCATGGTAATTATTTGTAATATCAATTTCTGCTTGGCAATATCTAACATCACAAATCATTTCTAGTAAGTTGGTAAGCATAGTTGGTAAGGTCTTGGAATAGCATTGGGCTCAGTCAGCGGTATGCTTACTGCTTGTTACTGTAAATCACAGTCTTGGCCTCAGTTTCTCTGTCCAGTACAGGTAATCCTCTTGGTTCTTGTGTTTTGTTTTGTTTTTTTTTTTATTTAGCACATAGATGGTGTGGGGAAAGAGCTCTCTTTGAGTGTGTTTGATAGTACCTGACGCAAAATGAATGCCAGCAGATAGTGTCCTAAAAAATAACAAGATTAGATGGGAAAAGACATAATTCATTCATGTTGTTCATTCTTTGTGGTTTGAGCCATAAGAACATATATCTGGGTCATGTGTCCAGACTCATTTTCATGAGCATGGATTCCAGTTTTGGAGAAGAAAACAGACACTGTCATGTAATCATACCTTCAGCAGCTAGGAGTTCTTGAAAATCAACCAACCAATCAACAAATACTGTAACTATAGATTTTCCAAGGTTACTGTAAGTCATGGTTTGGCAGTTCTTCAGTTTGCTTTCAAGAGGTGGACTCTCTGAAAAGATGGGGACATAAGGGGTTTATGTGCAGGTTGGATGGCTGGGAGGCTGATGAAGCTTCCAGATCAGTAGCTTCTCCAGGCCTGTGAAAGAGCAGAACAGGAGAGGAAGTGTTGTATTTTTTAAATACAAAAATGCAGTGATCCAGTGGCAAATGTTAGCAGCAAGCCTTATGAGTTCACAGTGATAAAAAGCAGTTTTAATTTTTTTTTTCAGACTGCCTTGTTTTCCAGTCTCCCTGCTGTCCTGAAACACTATTTTGAGTATATTTATGAGACCTACTATTGTAACACCTTAAAACTTAAGAATCTTTAAACGTGACTTCCCATATCATCCCTATTCTGTCTTTACTGAGTGGAAACAAAGCCATAAAGAAGCTAAAGCCTTGATCTCCAGGTCTCAGGGTTTCTGTGCCTGTATGCTCAACCCTCATGTGGCAGAAGTTTTGCCTGTGCATGTGCTGCATGCTATCTCCTGCATCAGCAAGGGAGAGTAGCTTGATGTTTACCTGATGCTCATGGTTGTACAAGCCATTATTTAAGTCTCCTCTTCATTTTTTCTTTGCCATGATCCTTAGAGCATGGGTGATGTCCAGCTCTTTTCTCCATCAGGTGAGCCCCTCAGCTGAGCTGCAGAATAGTCCAGTGAGTCTCAAGTTTGCCTTGAAGGGGAAACCCTTCAAGGGGAGTTAGGACTAGCCTTCCTCCTAAAGAATGAGGTGGATTTGAAGCCTTTATGGTTTGGGTGGATGTGCAACTTGTACATTCCCACAGTGTCAGTGTGTGCCCAAACAACTTTGCTATTGGATAGAACAGCGCTATCGTTTTAAAAGGAAGAAATAATTTGCACTTCTAGCTTGAAAGGGAACAAACGTAGATGTCTTAGTCTTAATAATGGACACTGGGGTCTGACATAAGCAGCAGTCTTCAGCGCCAGGTCCTACAAGAGGGAAGAATCACAGTGTTGTGAATTTAATTTGGGTTCCTGCTGTGCAGTAGGATGTGTGAGAGATGTATGTTATGCTGTGTTTGTTTACTTTGCAGTACATGAAAAGTACGTCCTCGATTATTTCAGGTAGCAATAAAAATGATACTAGATTCTAGAATGTCTGTTTATATATAAAAGGGATTACGTAGTTGTCACAAGCTTGCCAAAGCTTGAACCTGGATGTGACATGTATGTCAGAGGATCTAACTGGTAGAACCAACCAGAAGTGCCAAGAAGAGGCTAGCTAACTGGCAGTGGTTTTTTTTTTTATTTTTGGTCTTGGTTTTTTTGTTTGTTGGTTTTGTTTTGTATTTTTTTGGTCCTAATTTGCTGAGAGCTTTCAGTGTTAAAAATTTCTGATTTTGTAAAGAACCAGATTATTTTATGTTTGGAAAACACAATTATTAGTCTAAAAATGACTTATAATTTTGGGCAGTTAGAGATGAGAGTTCTTCAGATAACTTGGTCATGGTTTACTGAGTTTATGAAGCTATAATATGCTTAAATGCTACAGTTTTAAGTAGCTGTTCATGTGACTTTGAGTCTGTTTGCAGAAACTTCCTACTGTTCTCTTCCACTGTTTGTGTGGAAGTTCTCACTTAGCAGTTTAGCTATGATTTTAATATTTAGGAACTGAGGAATAAGAAAGGATAAATCTGCATCTCTGTGCTTTGAACCCATTGTGTACTTCTTTGGCTGTAGCCTATCATGAGGTTTCTGCAAAAGACAGGAGGCACTGGAGGGAAGAATTTGGTCAATTTAGTTACCCTGCTCAGCAGCTTGGCTTGCCTCTATGAAGGAAAGATTTAACAGTATCTTCAAGACCTGAAAGCCATTTCTGTTTGTGATGCTTAGCTGAGTGCATGAAATGGGGAGTACAGCTGAGGAGCTTTGAATGCTCTGCACATGTTGGTGGACCATACTTACCAAATGCACAAGGTGAAGTACCAAGTATGTATGCAACTTAGAAGACCTTGTTAACACTGTCTTCCTGTGCATTTTTCCTGGTTCTCCTCCCCGTTCCACTGGGGGACTGGGGAGTGAGCGAGTGGCTGTGTGATATTTACTTGCCAGCTGGAGTTAAACTGTGACACTAGTAATGGCAGTTCTCATAGTAATGGCATTTCCTAGCCTGTAAGCTGTTAGCTCAGGGCTAGAATAAAACAGTGAAAATGCTTGTCACTGGTGTTTCTCGTTCTGCTGTTTGAACTGTTCTTGGGAGTGGAACATGTTACAGAAAAAAATAGAAGCGTGCTGAGCTTCAGCAGAAGAACAAGAAAAAGACCTGTGCCTCTCATTACCACTTCCCTTTTCTGATCCATCCAGACATGTACTTCATATTCCTTGACATTAAGAGAGTAGGTGCCTCAGGAACTCTGGAATGGTAACTGCATTTTTAAAGATGTGTTTCTGGCATGAGTCAGGTGAGCTGCACTCATTAGTCTGCTTAGGCCATAGCTGTGCAGCTACAATGTGATTACAACTGTTGCTTCTAAGAAAAATTACTACAGGAGAATAGAAGACAAAGTAGTTACGCTGCTTCTCTTATGAATAACTGTATTTTGTATTCCTCAATTGCACCTAATTGGCTTAGCAAATGAAAGCCATTGTGCTGGATTTCTGTGTGTAAGGCAGCAACTTTCATTACCTTAAATATCAGGGAAAGAGAAAGACACTGACAGGAAGAACTAGCTGATTTTACTGGCCAGTGGAATGATGCAGACAGGAGCAGTGTGATATGAGAAGCAATGCATGCTGTCAGTGCCGATTTCCTTTGGTTGATTTAATCCTGACTGGTAAAAGGCATCGAGAGATTTGAGCTTGTCGTGTCCTGACTTGTTTTGCGAGGATGTAGAATTCAACAATGGAAGAACAAAAATGGAAGAGGTTTGTTTTGAGATTGATTACTTCATTTCCGCTAATCCTGCACAGATCCATCTGCTCTGAATTCCCCGTATATTCTGCCTGGCTCAGATTAGGTCATTTTTCACTGCCTTGTAGGAACTGTTTTCTTTTGCCTGACTTGTGTTTCAGGCTAGTTCCCTCCACCTGCCATCAAATGGATGTGGCTAAAATGATGAAGTCGGGATTACTTGTGGAATTGAATGATGATTTGCAGTCTCAATAATGCTGGCTAGGGTCCTTAGGTGGCAAACTCAAATGGCAAATATCAAAGGGATTGTACTGTTCATGTGAAGTTGATAAAAGGGAGGATAAAATAAAATTGAGGTTTTGAACTTCATCCTTGTCAAACTGCTGAAGTTTTGAAGATGGAGACCATATTCTCCATCCTCATTTGTGTTTGATTGGTTTTGTGGGTTTTTTTTTGGCGTATTACCCTGTCTGTCTTTCTTTGGGTTCTTGTTTCAGGATCTCTCTTCACAAAGGTGTTGCGTCACCTATTGTCAAAGTAGTAGCGCCATCAGTGTTACCCATTAATGACAAAAGCACAGTTTTTCATGCAGTTTCTAGAGTTGCTCCTCTTTGAGCAGGAGTAAAGTTCTGCTTAGATTTTTTTTTTTTATTATTTAATTAAAAGAGATTTGATGAGTTTTGCGGGTTGTGTTGGGGCTTACTTGGAAGAGGACTGACAAGTACCATTGGAATGGTAGAAAAGGAAAATCTGTAGTGTTCCCATGTGCATGGGTAGTTGGTTCTTCATGCTGGAAAACAGTTAAGCTTCAGCTTTTGTATGATTTATTGTGATCATAATGGTCAGCATGTCCCAGAGCAATGCAGGCCACTGATGGTTGTTCTCACAGGGCAATTATAGAAACCAGGAAGTTCAAGAGCCCTTCAAGGGGAGACCAGATTCTTGTTGCTACTGTGGTGAAGAGAAAGTCATGATGTGACTGAGCTCAGTGGGCCGTGAAAGTGAGACTGTGCTGGCTTCTCCTATAGTGAACTGACAGACTGGGAGCTACATCTGGCTGTGCCAGATGTATTTGTATTGGCTTTACAGATAAGGGGACCCTGAAGTAAAAAAACTTCCACTATTTGAGAAGATGCTGTGCAGTAATTTTGCTATATTACTTTAGGGAAATGTTTCCTGGTTTTTGTTGTCCATTCTTCCCCTTCTGAGACCTGTGTAAACTGCATGCATTCTGGATTTTGTCTAGTTTGATCTTTCATCATGAAGACCATATGTGAGATGGAGCTCATGCAGCGATCCCACTGTTCCATTTTTTGGGGCACATCTCAGGCTGTTCGGGCTTCTGAGACACAAAGCATACCGTGAGGATTAACTACAGCATGAGCATGGTAGGACTGCATCAAGCACTGCAATACGTTTCAGTAATGCACAGCAGAGCAGCCAAGGCTGCAGAGAGGAATCACCAGTGCTGTTGGTGTTACTCATCACACACTCGTGCCAGAATAGAGGCTTCAGATCTTTGGGCTTGAGGTCAAAGAGGTAGAGAAACATTAATTGTTTTTAATTGGGTTTAAGAATTTAAATTTGTAACCTAAAATTTGTAGCATTTTTAAATTCAGACAATTTCTTCCTTCCACCCCCTCCTTCAGCCTGGAAAAAAGAAAAAAAAAAAAGCCAGCGAAAAGCTCCAGTATATTCTTGGCTGCTATTCAAAAATGGATAAACAGTTTATGAAAATAGAGTATTTGAATATGGTAACTGTGAAAAATACTAGCTATTTGGCTCAGAAAAATATGGAGTTACTGCTTTTACTCTTGTGGCTGTCACAAGTTCGAGAAAGGATATATGTGCGGACAATGACAAATAGCTGACAACTGATGAATGGCTAATCAAGGATGCCTTTTTTTTTTTAAACGAAGCTTGGAATTACAGAGTTCTTTTTTGAAATGAGTAAATTACTAATAGCTTCCTTTTTCTCAAATAAGATCCTTGAGATGAGATTTTCAGAATATAGGGATACAGCAGTATTGCTCTACAGGGGATTTTTTTCTTTTGCCATTAGAGATAATCAGTCTTCAGAGACTAATTATTAACTTAGCAGAGCAGCCAAACCTTTGGCAGAAGGAAGAGGGGGCATTCTGAGCTTTGGCAGAAAGAGGTCGCTGGAGGTGGCTGCAGCTGCTTCCAGTTGAGTGTAGGCAGTGGGAGGGGATCTTGGAAATGAGTAGGGTCTCCAAAGAGTGGTTGTAGCCAGCATGTGCAGTCAGCTTAGCTTGAAAGGGAGATAAAACTGATGTGTGAAATTCAATGTACAGTAATATATTCTGTCGTTCTCAGAAGGGAAATGAAGACCAGGAATAGCAGTTTTGAAGGAGGTCTGGGTTTTGAGGGAGATCAGAGTATAGGATCTTTCACTCTTAATGTGGATTTTTCACTTATTTGCATGCAGATGTAGATGCCATTAGCTGCAGTTAAATGGGGAATTTATGAGTTGTGCTTTTATTTGCTGTAGTATGGGTGTAGCTGAATGTTCATGTCATTTTAGGTTTAAGTGATACTATATCCCACTGTCACGGTTTATAGTTTCTATTCTGTTCTTATTTCCCAGGTCTGAGAGTCTGCATATGATCCTGAGATTGAGTCTGTTCACAATTTTCATGTTAGCCATGTAGAGAAAATGGCATGAATTTTTTCTTTAAAGAAAAAAAACCCAACCAACATTCTTTTCAGGTATTTAGGAAAAAAAAAATACACATGACAAGAAAAATTATAATGAGAAATGGCTCAGAGCCAGCGTCTACTCCCCAGACTGAATATGCATCTTGTAGTTAGTAAGAAAACGCACAGAAGGTATCCCAAATAATTCTGTATAGAGGAAACTTTCCCAGACCTTGTAGGTCAGTGCCTTAGCTGGGTCTTGGGGAATGAGGCTGTTTGTCACTTTGTCTTCCCAAATCTGGCTTGTATAAATTTTACTGGAAGCTCTAAGATGCTCTGATAAGAGTCTGAACTGTATTCTAGTTACAGTCCTTTTTTGGAAGCTGTGGGTTAGTTTGGTTGCCTTCTGGTTCCACCACACTGTGGTGATACCAAAGAGAGGTGTCCTTTGAGAGAAAACAGTGTACTCTGAAACAGATACTAGATTTCCAAGTCAACCCCTGCTGCCTTCCAGTGTCCTGCAGGACAAGAAGAGGCAAGGCTTCAGGCTTGCCTTTTTTTCCTGAAGATTTCCTGTGAGCTGTTTGGTTCCAGCCTCTCCCTGCTCTGGAAGCTAATAGTCATTTCTGTGTCCTGTCATCTGTGTGCAGCGATATAAAATGGAATTGTTAGAGCACTTAATTGCTAAAGGGGTAGATCCTTTCTGGGACACAATTCTAAAGTAACACTGGCAGTCTAGGTAACATGTTTGTAAAATATTTATATCTTGGGGTAGCTACAAGTGAAATTTACCGCAGGCGTCTTCCGTCAAGACTGAAGCAGGGAATCTTGCAGTAAAAAATACTGCAGGTACGTGATTAAAGGCTGAACTGAGAGAATGTCTAAAGACCAAGGGGCACGTCTACAACTGCTCCAGCAAAAACCTGTAGCCCTGTTCTGCAGGTGTGGGGATGGGGAGGATAGTGTTTTGTTTCGACTGATGTCACTTAGGAAAAAAATGAATTGTTTTAGATGAAGTCTTTTAAACCAGGCACTTTGCATAGGTCAGCTTTGTTGCTGGTTAGCTGGAATAGTTAAAGCTTGGCAAAGTAAAAACTGACTGAAAATCAAGTCTAATAAGCATCAGGTGAATGTAATGATATGAGTGGTAATACTTGCATGTAATAATAATTGCATAGTAAGAGCATATTATTGATAATAATTTTCCCCTACATTTCTGTATGAGTTGATTCCAAGCCTCAGGAGTGACGGACCCTGCAGCAGTAAGCCCAGTTCAGGTTGCACCCTTGACTAAATCTGTCTGGTATAGGTATTAGGCTTTTGCTGTTCATGTGTTTTTAGGTGAACGGCTAAGCAGTTCTCTTCGAAAGAACAGTTGGGTCTGGGGAGTGAGCGAAAAGGGGTGCAAGAGCCTGTGTGGTCCCCGTTGCTATGGAGACTCCTCTTCTTCCTATGCGTGAGCAGAGTGAGCAGAGGCACCTTGTGCCTTGTCTGGCTTTGGCTGAGGGGCTGCTCAGATAGCACCGCCGTGGTGTAGAAGAGAGGCACTGGGAAAACAGGAATTCACGCAGCTTGGAAATGTATGAAATGCTGTGATTTATACCTGAAAGTGCCTGGTACTCCAGCAATACTGTGTGCTAGAGCCTTCCTCAGACATGTGCTGGAGGGGTTAGCTGATATTTTTAAACATTGTGTATGTTGAGGATGCTAAACTGATCCCTATTTATGGTGAAACTGATTGATAACCATTATTTTACTGTCTGTAGTCCCCATCTGAACACTTCAATGACAGCTATGAACCAGAGCTGTTCAACTAAGTGTCTGGATGTTATGTTTTGCTTTTCACTGAGAGTTACGTTTGCCCAAATTCCATATGTCGTATATTTCACTGTTTTGAACTTCAGTGAAAGTTTAGACACATCAAGATTTTGAATTTGATATTATGGGCACTAAGTTAGTATTTTGGGCATGAATGAACCCAAGTACTTAGAAAGAATTTTAAATGCATGTTGGTTCTGTCTGTTGCAGATCTCATTTGTTGCCTTGCTGTTTAAGCAGGCACCATGAGCACTTAAATGAGGATTTTATTCTTTTCTGTTTGTCTTTAATAATTAATTCATTTGTGTGGTGTTGGAAAAAGTAAGTTTGCTGCTTACTGGGAACATTTTTCAAGACCTAGGAAATTGTGTACTTTTCTATCACTCATCCCCAGAAAGATGGTGGTGCTTAGGTGCTGCTGACTCCCATAGGCTAATAGAGGTGAGCCTGCTGCAGCTCCATGTCCTCAGGTCCCACTACTGCAAGGCTGAACACACATTCCCAAGAGGCACATATACACATATGTGTGCAATACACATACATAAACATATATGCATGAGCAGCCACGCAGACTGACGCAGAGCGTAAGTTCAGCACTCATGCAAACACAAAAAGTGCCAGTGGCCTCGTCTTCTTCCCCTTTCTGGATGCTCAGGATAAAAGCCCATTAGTATAAAATACATAAGTATATACATATAGAAGCAATTTGGATCCCTGTATAGTAGCTATTCTTAGCCATCCAGTTTAGCCAATAGTTGGCCCAGGATCCTGTCTTCCAGTTGCCTCACACACAGACATACAGCTGTGGATGGAGCTTTCCAGTGGCTGGCCCAGAACTATGACCTTACCAGTAGCTGACCTCCAAATCCCAAGGTCTCTCCAGCAGTTGGCTTGGATTTTCCAGTTCTCCACTAACCAACTTACAGACCTCTCTTGTCCCCCCTGGTTACCCGGCTCAGACTTACGGCCACATCATTCTTGTCTCCTAGGCATCTTACCTTGCTTGCTGGCTAGTCTGGCTTGATTTTAAATAGTGATTGCACACTGACATACAAGCTCACACAAGTGTACACTCTTGTCTCTCCTGTTGTTGCTGCCCTGATGTCCCATGGTCTGACTTCAGTTACTGCACTTGGACCTCCATATGGACACAGACCCATGGGGTAAAGAGTCCCTCACCCATGAGAAGGGTTGGAAATGGAGTTTAATGAGAGGATGGGATAGACTGTGCTGATCAGGTGCAGGGCATGGCCAGACAGATCTACTGACCAAGTGCCAGTTTATAGATGGCTTTTATCCCCTTCTCCATCTAGTCCCCCATATTAGTACCAGATCACCTGGAACTCTCCCTTAACTCACCTTTTCCTCCCTACTGTAAACATCCCATGGAAAGTTTTGTACAATCCCCAAATGCTTATCCCCTGGGTCCCACAATGACTCCCATTACCTCTGGGCTAAATGCTTTCAGGCTGAAAGGAGACCTGGAGAGCCTGTCCCACCCACTCATAGATGGGGCTGCCCCTGGCCCATGGGGTGGAGGCTCCCCTGTGACAACCAGGGGAAGGTTTTGGCAGGGGCTCCATTCTCTGAGTAGGTTATTGGGGTTCCCACACCTGCTTTTGTGTCTCCCTGTTCCTTTGTCTTCATGAAGGCAATCCTGTAAGCTTATATTTCCTAATATAAGCTACAAAGTGCATTTCTTTTAGGTAATTTTGGTAAAGTGGTGCCCTGAGATTATGCAGTATATTATATATGTACTAGTGGGAATATCAGTGTGAAGTCATTTGCAGAGGAAAAGCAAAAGTAGGTCTCATATACATCCTGTAAATATTTAAGGAAAAATTCCCAAATGCTCAAGATGATACTTTGTTTTCCTGCTGTATATCTTCTGGTCCCTGCCGTGTATTCCATCAGCCCATCACAGAATCTGTAAATGACTCTGCATTCTTGGGTGCCCAATATAGGTAGTCACTAGGGCAACAAGTGAACTGAAAGTTTCATTTTGAGATTTGAGACTTCTCTTGTGTTATGGTTCCTATACTTCCTATATCTGTATCTAACAAGGAAGGAGTTCTCAAAATGTTCTATGTTCTGAGTGTGGGCTAGGTGCTGCTAGAAAGCTTGCAAATGGCAGAAGCACCAGTGAAGAATTGTATTGTATTCCTTTTCATTTCACTGTTGATTACATGCTATCCCTGTAGGAAGTGCAGCCTCTTGTTCTCTGTTATGTGTAAACCTTTGTTATTTTTAGCATTTTTAAATTAGACATAACAGCTGGAAGCAGGGACAAGAACTGGTGCCTTGTAGTCAGCCAACTTCCATTGAAACGTTACAGTAAGGAGAATATCCTGGGATGGAAGGCTACCTGGACAAGAGATTGCATAACCTTTCATGGTAAGGCATTAGATCAGTCAGACAATGCAAATGGCAATTATGTTAGTAACAAAAACAGTTGTGAAGCTGTGAAATAGTGATGGCAGGAAGAGCTCCAATTTTCTTATTCTATGCTCACGGTCTTTTGCTGTTGTTGGGGTTTGCTGGAAGATTGCCATGGACATGCTGTATGAGCTATGACATTCAGCACTGTAATTTATATTCTTCTCCATCATGAATAGTCTGACTTACTTCTGACAGTGGTGGTCCTTCCTTCTGGTCTGTCAATTCTCTTTGGGGAAAACAGCCTGTAATTTTAAGGGGGGACAGAGACTTTGTTTTTAGTCTGCTTTTTTTTCTATTTAGTCTGCTTTTTTTTCTACTACCGTTGACTTACTCTCTTGTCTGTCAAAGCAATTCCATATGAGAACTCAACAATTTATTACAGAAGACTGGTAAAATATAAAGTGATCTTGCTTTTTGTGTAACCTTGTATATCTTTCTCTACATACCGTGTGTCACTTCGCTTCTGTTCAGAATCCAGCAGGCCTTACTTTTGTTGTGTATCTGTATTTCTTATGACGTAGCTGGATCATTTCTCTGATACTGTAGAACAGCCAACAAAGTCACTCACACAGGGGGTTAAAATACATTTTCTACTGCTATTGCCAGAATTAATTGGAAAATGTGGAAAATATTGCACTAGGGTGCTTTTTATTGTTGTTTTCATTTAATGTCTGTAGTTTTAATTAGTTTTATTGTATTAGGCTGTTTATTTCTCCTAGCCTTTTCAGGGGAGCATTAACTACAATCCCTTTGGGACTGTGTCAGTCTGAATCAGGTGCTCCTTTGTGCATTTATGGCTTTCCCCAACTTTTAGTTTAAATGCTTTCTTGCAGTTTTAAGGTACAGCTAGCCTGTCCTTTTACAGGTCTGTCTTGCCCCAAAAGGTACCCCATTTCTAAGTATCACCATCTCATTCATACATTGAGACTCCAGATTTCTGTCTCCCCCTAGCATGTAGAGCTCTTAATAAGTCTCTTAATGACACTGGTTGTGAAGGTCCTGGGCTTCAGTGTCCTGGTTGATAACCTGAATTGAGATTCCAGAACATCCCTCTGACACTTCCCTGTGTTATTGGTACTGATACAGACAGACCATTGACCCTGTTCTTCCTTGTGAGCTACCAGGAGGTCCCAGGAGGTCTGCTCCCTTAGCACCTAACAGGCAAGTTACTGTTCAGTCCTTCCTCTCCAGTATCTCAAAGCCAGCTGCCTCTGCCTAGTAAAGCAACTTGCTGCTGCTTCCTGTAGTCTGAGTCCTTTCTACTCAGTTATATCCAATATTATCCAGTATCTGGGCACTCTTGCTCAGATGGATACTGTGCTTCCCTTAGACTTGTGTCCCAGGCACAAGAGCTGCTGTGGTGGAGCCGAGGCTATGCAGCAGTGTTCCCGTTGGCCTGCCTGGGACCTTTTCATTTCTCTTCATTGTTCCAGTTCAGCCATTCCCATCTGAGGAGGACGACGGCTAGGAGCTCCTTGTACTGTATACATGCACACAAAAAACCTGCTCCTGAATCACATGTCCAGCCAGTAGCAGTATCTGTTCCTGGACTTTGGCACGTTGAGCTTAACGTGTTAGTTTTTTAAAAGCTTTACCAGTTTAGCTTGTATTTTGCTTCACTGAATTGAGATGACAGTCCTTGTGCCGTACTGTAGCCTTCATAAGATTCTTACCAGTGAAGTAAGATGTAGTCTATATGAGATAAACTGCATGTGTGAGTGAGCATGCGTAGAGAAGCAAGCTGATTTGTACCTTTGCCAGTGAAGGCTTCCAGTGTACTACTCCATGGTGGCCGCCCCTGTTCGCCATGCTCCCCTGGTTACTCCGTTTCTGTTGGGCCTTTTGGCCTGTTTTCAGCTCTATTCCAGGTATGCTCAGCCTCCTTGTCAGGATCAAGAGACCACCTTGCAGACCTCTTTGTATGCAACCTTCTCACATCCTTTACAGCAGTTGCTTGTCAAACTCAGAGCAGCCTCAGCAAACTCCCACTTACCCAAAGCATGTAGCCAGGGCAACAAAGGAAGTGGGCCAGCCCTAAGCTGTGCTCTTTCCTTGGCCAAACAGCTGTGTCACCTGCCCTCTTTGATTTGCCTTTTTTTGCTACATGTATTCCCACCAGTGATTCGGAGAAATCTCCAGGAACTTGCCAACAAAGTTTAAGTTGACAAGCAGGTAGGCATTCCTTATTGTGGAGCCGGGAGACACGGGGGATAGCTCCTCCTAGCGCATCTCTCCCGAAGTGCTAAACAAGCTGTCCTTATATAGTCACTAATCATATATATTCATTACGACATGCATATTCATAAGTTTACTCACGTATTACATCGTTTTTCTAGAAAGTTTCTCCCGCATGCACACAAAAATGTGGTAGTGGTCTTTGGGGGTTGTTTACTTCTTCCAACAATCTTCATCACTTGGCTGTTCCTTGAACTTTCATCCTGGCAGTCTTTGAAGCATGCGCAGTAGATAAATGTTTACACCACCTTAATTACTTTAGTAACACCACTGGCATCATTGACTGATTTCTCCCATCCTTCTACTTATCAGTTAACTTAGCTACAACTCATCCTGAACATCTGCTAGTTTCAGATAATCTTTAGGTATATGTTCTGTTTTGCTTACCATAAATTTTGTACAAGGTTACAAGGTCCTAGAACTACATCAGCTATGGTCATTTATACAAGGATGGTCACTAAGCAGAACTAATTTCCTTATAATAGATTATATTTCAGCCTTTATTTCTCTGTTTCACCACAGAGAGGTAAGCATTCATCCTGATTTGTTTGGAGTGCACAAATACCCTCTGATGGCTGCATGTAGCATCTATCTTTTTTGCAGTTATATCATGTCTGTATCTTGTGTAGGTTAAGTCTCGGAAACTACACGTATGTGTACAGTAAGTAAGTAACCCTGTGTATACAACTAGTAGTAATCAGGAAATTATTGTGGGATGTTGCCACCTACATTGCTCTCTAAGCCATCTGTATTTTTTGAGCACATTTTGAAAGATGCAAGCCTTATTTTGCCTGCTCCATACAAACATTGATGCATTAATAGGAAAAGGGAACATTGCAGGAACATCATGTACAGGTCAGCAGAATTATTATAATACTTAAAGAAAAAGCTGCAGAACTCAATAGGGTATTACAGAAGTGCCTTTTTTTTTTTCACTTATAAAAATTTTGATCTATTATCTTTATTTTTATCCAGTGCAGTTCCCTAGTGTTCATGCTAGATTTGGCTAAGTTCAATGCTCTATGTCTGCAATTAAATTAAGAGAAAAAGAAAAAAAAAAAAATAAATTGCCGCCACAGTCAAAATTTTCTGATTTTAACAAACCTCTGTAATAGGACAGCAAAGACATCCTGTTCTTTTACTCAGTTTTTAGAACACAGCAAAAGAAAAGAATCTGGTTAAAGGAGATACTAAAACACTCATGCAGTTGGCACTGCATGCATGATGTGGTACCAGTCTCTAGAGGCATATTTTGATTATTTTAAGCATTTAAGAAAGTAAAATTGTGGTGTTTTTTTGGGTTTTTTTTTTTTTTTTTTTTTTTGGAGAGATAGCAAATTATCCCATAAGGCCAGCCTTCCTGTGTCGTTTGGGGATTTTTCTTTCTTTCTTTTAAAGGCAGGATCCATCTTTGTACACATTTTTGCTTTGTTAAGTAATAGTTGGTATTGTTTACCTATAACATTATCTCTCGTCTCTTAGAGTAAAGCTTTTATCTGCCATCTTCTTATTCAGGAAATATAATAGCTAATTTTTACATTATAATTTGTAAGCTGTGTTTGCACACAAACTTGCCTTCGTTTACATAAACCTGTTTTAAATGATCACTCTTATTCAGTGTCAGGACCTCTATTCAGATTAAAATGTAATTAATGTTCAAACAGTCTTTTGCACCTGGTAGTGGAGTACCACCCGTGCTGTGACTGGGTTACCTTGAATTGATCTACCACACCTTGGGGACAAACATATTGGCATAGTGTGCTCAGGGTGGTTGGCCATAGTAAGTGACAGGTGCTTTAACCACTTGGTTTAATTTGATAGCACAGGCCTCCCATACGAAAACAGGCTGAGAAAGTTGGGGTTGTTCAGCCTGGAGAAGAGAAGGCTGCATGGAGATCTCAGAGCAGCCTTTCAGTATTTGAAGGGGGCCTACAAGGATGCCAGAGAGGGACTCTTCAACAGCGACTGTAGTGATAGGACCAGCGGGAATAGCTTCATTTTTAAGCAGGGGAAGTTCAGGTTAGATATAAAGAAGTCCTGTACTGTGAGGGTGGTGAGGCACTGGAACAGGTTACCCAGAGAAGTGGTAAATGCTCCATCCCTGGCAATGTTGGAGGCCGGGGTGGATGGGGCTTTGAGCAACCTAGTCTAGTGGAAGGCATCCTGCCCATGGCAAGGGGTTGAAACTAGATGATCTTAAGGTTTCCAACTCAAAACATTTTATGATTCTATGATTCTAAACAGTGGCCAGGCTCAGACTTGTCAAGACTATGTAACTTTGCTTTCTGCCTAACAAATTACTTCATGTCTGTAATGCCTCTAATTTCTAGTGGTTTGCTCAGCTATGTCTTGAACTAATTTACTGTTCCTTTTCTTCTTCCCTGACTTAATAATTTTAGTTAAATTTTAAACTTGAGATGAGCTTGTATTGTATTTGGAATTGCGTCTTCGACAGGTCCATGTACATCACTTTTCATTTTGTCCGAAGTTGCCAGAACAGCTTAGAATTTAGATTTCTTAAGTCCAAAAAGCAAAAGAAAAGGTAAAAGAAGCTACAGTATATGAAGGTAATAGCAGAAGGAGCAATGGTTTTGAGGTGCATACAGCTGAAATTGTCAGAAATTATGTGTGAGTTTTGGCTGTCTGGCCCAAGAAGCTGTAAAGATGGATGTTCACCTTCTCCTAAATATCAGGCTTAGGATGTCACCAAGCAGAATTGTTACCTGCTCTTGCAAAATTGGATCATAAGTGACTTCCAAAGGTAATGGGGCTACTTACCTCAATACTGTTATTTCTGGTCTTCTGTTCTGGAGAGTGGCCAGCTAGGCTGTACATTTGGAAGCTCTAGAAATCAAATTTTCATGTACTTCTGATATAAAACCCACAAACCACATGCACAAAATCACCCATTTTTATCTTGCTTCAGCAAAGTTATTTTTAAAATAAATTTTTATTTCCAAAATGATTCACTGCATTGCATTAATTAGAAAATCCCTGCTGGCTGTTGAGTGCTTTCAGTTAAATCTGAGAAATTGGATGCTACCGCTGTGTGGAATAATTCTGCCACTACTTGGGGAGTCTTCTGAACAATTTGCTGCTGCTCAGGGATTCCCAAAAGATTGATTATAAACTAAGACCATCACAGGAGCATGCAATTGAAAAAAATATTCTGTGCTTTTTTTAACTCTTGAGAGTTGCAAAGCCTGTAAAGAACTGGAATAAAAACCAAAATCTGTCTTGGATATGGAGGTGAGTTACAAAAAATTACTTTGGCCTATGGAGAAGACAGCAGTCAGACTGAAGAGTTTCCTCACATCTCCTTTTCCTGTAACCTTTTGATTCTATTCTGTTGCTGAACCCCCTGAGTGCAGAGAGATGTTTCTGAGAATTGTTTTTTTGGCATGGTAACTACTGCAGCAGCAGTGTGTAATAGCAGTCAGAGATACTAGTGGTGTGTTAATAGTCAGCAGGGAGTATTAAATTACAGACCTGTGCTGCAGCAATACTTACCCAAGGAGCATGTGCTAGAAAGTGCTATGTATTTCAGTGAAGCAGTGGGGAACCTTGGTTTGATATATATATATATATATAAAGTATAATAGTATATAGAGTATATATATTCTATATACTACAAAGTATATGGATATTGATCTATGTATATAGATACAAGGTATAAATGAGAGCTTTTGATTTGTTGCATTTGACCTTTTTTAATGTTAGGAAACCAGCTACAGAGATAGCTACCACAGCTGGAAAAAAAAAGAAGCAATGTACAGGTTAAGAGTAGATCCTCTGTGAAGATGTTTGCCATGTTTTTAATGTTCTCTCTTCTAAGGAGGAGGAAAGTGGCAGCACACAATGTTTAATCTGGAAAACTGGAAAATAAGGTGGCGTAGGTCCTAAGAGACAGGAGACACATGCACATGTAGTGCAGCTGATGGCAGGACTGTGTGCCCAGGTCAGAGCTTGAATGCAGCTGCTGGAGCCGTGGGCAGGGGCTGGGGTCCCAGGAGTGGCCAGCAGGGATCACTAAGGCCCTCATAGTCAGCCAGTGTGAAATTTACTTTAGCACATAATTGTATAAAGCACACATGCAAGATTAATAGTAACACATGACATTATGCCTATGTGATGGTATTTCTGTAATTCTACTTTGAGTGTTAGTGGCAGTGGTTGGTACTTCTCTGAAGACCTTTCTGGCAGATAGAGGATGGCCTGCTTTCTGCCTTTCTTGCCCGATCTTTCCTAGTCCACATCCCCACTTAAAAAGCTAAGAAAAGGGATAGGTGTGGTAGGTAGCCTGCTGAAAATTCGTCAGCCAGTACAATCAGATGTGTAATACGCTTCTCTCTCCCTGTTCTGGTCACTTAGGCACAATAGGAGGAAAAGCGTACATTGCTCTCTGCAGCATCTTCCACCCTCTGGTGGCTGGTGGGAGAAGGCAACTCTATGGGGCTGTTAGCGCAAACTGCACCACCACGCCTGGGCTGGAGAGGTAATGTGGGTGCTGAGACACCTGTGCATGGGCAAGGAAGCCAGTGCCTGCTATGGGGCTTGCTTTATCACTGCGTATCATGGTCAGGGCTGAGAGAGATTTCTGTGCTCTGTACCTAGGAAGCAAAGTCTTACACCAAGTAACAAGTGGCACAGAAGGAGCAGTATTATAGCAAGGTGCAGAGAGAAAGGGTCTTGGACTGAGAAAGGCTCCTTCTGCATAGAAGTACGTGCTGGAGAAAAGCAGATGGGGTTGTTTCTCAGGGCCCCAATGTATTAATGTTTCAGCAGGGAAGAGGGGGATTCCTCTATTTTCTTCTGTCCAGAACAGAAAAATTTTCCTGACTTACTGTCAGTTATTACCATGAATCACAACTTAAGTAAATAAATCTGATGGCCTACCTATTTTTATGTGATGTTATACCAGGTTGTATATGTGCGCTTGCATGTCAGTCTACTTCATCCTAAAGGCATTGGTTACTTTTCATGGAGGTTTTAATAGGAAGATTTATAGGGAAGTTGGACACAAGAGTAAAATGTTTTCCACATAGAAGAGAAAAGGTTCTCAAAAGTCTATGAATGTGACTGTAAGTGGCTAACCTGTTGTTTGTTTGCTGCTAATAATAAGGACAGCAGCCTGGGTTTTTTTTAATTATATATATTTTTTTTTAACATCTGAATTCAGGAGCTGAGTTTTGCTTTATGGATCCAACATGGACCGCAGAACTGTAAAGGAATATGGAGTTTGCTTTGGTTTTCCTTGCACAAATGAGTGGGTGTTAGGAAACTCAATGTCATGCCTGGAGCAGTGGGACTACTCTGTCCCATCTGTGTGGACTCCAGGCAGAGTGGAAAAGTATGGTGGTGTTTTATCATCCTTTGCATCCAAAGGTTTGAAGTCATGGATGGGATTCAAAAACAAGCATTCAGACTCCTCATGGCTGTTTGAATTATAGAATGGTTTGGGTTGGAAGGGACCTTAAAGGTAGTCTAGTTCCAACCCCCCTGCTGTGGGCAGGGACCCCTTCCACTACACCACGTTGCTAAACAAACTTTGTGGCGTATTGCAGTACTGAGAGGGCTCATTTTGTAAGGTTATTCTGTTCCAGTAGATTAATGCAGTTTGGAGTGGCCTAAGCCATTAAAAAAAAGAAATTTTGGCCTGCCTTTTAAGTGCTGTTAAAACATGTGTCTGCTTTTATATAGGATTTTTAATGATGAAGGAAATTTTATTCTGTAGAAAGCATCATTAAAGCTGTAGACATTTGTGACTTTTCAACTTTGGAGTAAAAGAAAAAAAAAAATGTTGTCTTTAATCAAGTTAGCTTATTTTCAGTGTCATATCCTTTATTCAGCCGAGTCTCTCTTGGCCCAGTAAATATGGCAAGATTTTATTTTGAGAGATGCAGAGTGAAGTATAAGAGAGATTTCTCCAATACACTTGATTGTTGTATGTTCCCCTCTGTTTTTAAACTGTATTTTTTGCTAAAGATCACCAAAGTATAAATCAGTTTTGTCCACAAAAAGCACTACAGAGGGCTCCAGATGGACCTGCTACTGGTACCAAACAACAATACAATGAAATTACACTGGAGTTTTACCTCCACCTGCTCTGATTGCAGGCTGTGTGGGTTTGTGTGGAGCAAGTGCAATGATAATCCAAATAGATAAAATTAAGTTTAAAGGCAGGTGAATAAGGGTTTTTAGGTAAATGTGCTGGAAAGTGCCTATGAAAATAGCTAAGTACGGTTATTCCATCCAGATGAACAGGTGAGCTGTGCACGCATTACACTGTTAAATGCAGCATTTGTCACAATTGCAGCATCATTAGTGTCACAAAACTCTGAAGGTTTGAAGGTTACTCAGTATTCACATTTGTCCTTAACTCTCTTTTATTTTGCAATTTGTTTGCTTGCATTTCAGTAAATGTGAGAAATGTCCTACCAGGTTTGTGCTATAAACCAGACAAAAATGAACTCTTGCAAATAGTAACATAGATCAAAGAGTACTGAAGAACTCTCATGTCCAAGAGAGGTCTGGCTTCAGCCTGAAAGCTTCTGCTTTCTCTCCTCCCCACCTTGCACTTTTGTAGCTGGTTCAGTAAAAGGTATTGCCTCCTGTACCACCTTTGCCTCTCATTAGTTTGCAGAGCTGTGGTTCTTGTGGGCATTTGTCGTACTGAAATGGTAACTTGAGATTAGATTTATGTTTTTTGCTTCATCCTCTGAAAAAGTGCAGACCTCACCTGTAGAGCAGTTCTATGAAAGGTACATTGCTGCTTCAATACCACTTAGTAACAGGTACTGAAAATGCATTTAAAAAAACCCCGAACAATTCAAATAACGTAAAAATACAAAATTAGTAAGTAAATTGAATGAATAACTTTCACAAGTATAGCAGTTGGCACAAAGAGGATGCATTCAGAGGAAAAAACAATAGCCACTAGTACCTACTGTAGCCACCAAACACAGCATGAAAACATACTCTGTAAATCTGAATGTTTTTTAATTTGATAAAGAATGCTTAGAAGCAAAAAAGTTACCCCAGGAATATATATATGTGGGCATGCATTTCTTCCTCAACACTGGTTTCAGTTTCTTCGTCAACATTGGTTCAGTTTCTCAGCAACGTGGAATTGGTAAATAGTAAGTTAACAAAACAAAAGTTAGAATAGAGGAAAAGGAATAATTTTTGTGCCAATTACGCTGAATTACAGTTTTTATATATTTTCAGAGCAGTATGAATCTGGTAATTGCATTCTCGGTGTTCATGCAAACGTGATATATGAAGGAAATAAGAATTTAACCAGATAATGCCTTCTGGTTTCTCTGGCAGGCTGCAGAGAGGAGCAGTGGGGTATTTTAGCACAGTTCACACAGAGGTGTAGTTAGGTGATGTGTTGCCACAGCTGAGGGTATGCTGGCAGCTCAGGCTAGGTCCTTTGTTGCAGAAAGAATGAAAAGTAGTGATCAGATCTATACAGATCAACCTCCGAGTTTGTGCTTCTGGGAGCTTAAAACTGTACTTTTATACTCCTAGTAGTATTTGAACTTGGCATATGTGACACGCATACAGGGAGCAGTCTTTTGTACTCTTCCTTTTTTTTCCATTTGTATTTCAGAGAAATAAAAATACCTTCCTCTTTTATGGGTGACATTGCTTATTAACCTGATGAAAGGGTTGAAAGAACAGAGAAAAACTCATCATCTCCTTCATTCAGTTGTTCACAGCAGGGAGAATTAAGAAATGACCTGCAAGTCCTGCCTTCCCTGTCTTTTTTAGCAGGGTCAGGAAAGCAATAAGGTAGTGTTATGATCATGTTTATCGAAGTGCTGGAACACCAAATTAATTGACAGTGGCCTGCTTGAAGGATGAAAAGTGGCTTTAGGTCTCAGTTTTGCATTTTGTTTTGTTTTTAGCTTTTCTAAGTAGGTTTATTGATAATGTAAGTCTCCTTGTGTGTCCTACAGAGGCTTCATCCTCTCAGCAAAGGAAAGTAAGTTATGAAATATTTTACAACTAATTTATGAATTAGGCAGCCTGGCATCAGTGGAATGACAAAAAAAAAAAAATATAACCAACCAACCAAAAGAGAAAAATCAAACCAAAAACTTCCCAATTAAGTCTTCTAATTTCTAAGGAATGGGAATAGTCCTTTGAGTGATTTCACAATTCTGATATGTGGTTTCAAAACATTGCAGAAAATAATGCTACATGACTGCTGTTAGTATTGTAATGAGCCATGTGGCAGTATTATAATGGCCAAGTGTGTGGCCTGGAAGAGAGATGCTTTTCTTAAAAACAAACAAAACCAAACCCAGACATGTTGCAAATCAGATACAAAATAATTGATACATTGTTTAGTTTAACCATTGAAACTCGAAGAAGGTTATAGACCTACTGGTGATATTTCCTGCTCTGTACTGCCAGAGTACGACTTATAAGTAGGTCATTAAACAGCAATTCAACATCAGTAATTATTAATGTATGTACAACTCAAACATTAACATTGCATCAATGTTTTTTGCGTTTATGTATACACTGGATGCTCTGTGAAATATTTATCTAACCATAATAGCTGTCAGTTACATCTATTAGCATATTTCACCAGTAAAGCTTGAGGTGGTAAATTAACTTTTCCATCCTTGAAATCTCAGGAGTGTTCTGTTTATTTGCCATTGGAACACTGAGGCATGAACAAAAAATTGAATAATCTCCAGTAAAAATAATTTTATAGGAATCAGGGAAGAGTTATGTCGTGCAATTCTGCTTTAGGATAGAAGTGGGACACCCTTGCTCTCCTTAGTATGCAGGTTCTGCTGTGATCTCTTGAGCTACTCACAGAAGTGATGGCAGAATGAGTCAGGGTTTAACAACATATGTCTGAGTTCCTATGTAATGATTTTTTTTGTGTCATTATAGTGCTAATTTTTGAGTTAATTTTTTATCGAGTAGGCTCCAGAGGCAGTTGTAGACTCTCAGTATAATTCTATGGGCTTTTGGGGTTTTTCTTTCTTTACTTTCAGTCTAGAACGTCCACTATTTTAATTCCAAGATTGTTAACTTTACTGATGAAGTCTTCTTTTGCTATCCTTTTAGAAAAGAGATTTCTTCTGAAGGCACTTCTCATAAACTAAAGCTTTTAAAGCAGCGTTATAGTTCATGGCACTCTTACAGTGTTAGCACGAAGATCCAAATGGATCATGGATGCATCCACAGATTTTTTCATATATAGGAGTGGGTTGACAGAACAGGGCAGAGGGTTATACCTGTGCTAAATATTTTTCTTGGAGAGCACTGGAGTGTTGCAGTCTGTCAATAATAATTATCTTAATTAAAAAAAATAAAGAAATGAAAAAAAAGAAAAAGGAGAGGGTGGGGAAAAAAATAAAGGAAGATGGGATCACCTTAACAGAATCTGAAAGAAGTCTGTATGCTAGTTTGCTAAAATTAAGACAATTTAATAAACATTTTGGAACGTAGGTAGATATATTTCCTGCTCTATTTATGTAATTTCCAAAATATGAAAGAGAGGTTATTACAATTGCTCAATTCAAAATAACCATCACTGTGGAAGCCCTCTGTTTGGTAATGTTAAACTTTAAAGTTTACAGAGTGACTAATGTGTTTTTTTCCCCAGTACATAGCTGGTAGCAAACTGTTTAAAATGGTTATTGCTGATGAGTTGTCTCCCACTGGAAAATCAGAGTTGAGGTAACATTCGACAGTAGATTGTACTGTTATTTGAGTGCCTCCTCATTAAGCATTACTTATGCTTGCATTGGTGCTTTAACACCTGAATGGCTTATTACAATGTCTCTTAGGAAAAGACAATTTATGTAATGCCTTTTTCTTAATTTGTTGATTTTTGTTTGTTTGTTTTTTAATAAAATGCTCTACTCAGATTGAAATGACATGAGAAAAACTCATGTACATATTCTTTAGTTTGTATCTGAGATTCTTTTATTATTTATTCTTAGTGTAAGCATACTGATGGTTTGCTTTTGGAACTTTCTAGCAGTTTGGTAACATACTTGCAGGATTTCTGTTACATGACCTGCACCATTTACAATATTTTTTTGTGTGTTTTTTTAACAATTCTATTGGTTTATTTTCTTCTGCAATTAATTTATCATATTTTTTTAAAATGAGATTTGCTTGTTTGCAATGCTAGTTTTATGTGAAGATACTTTTTTTAATAAAACAGCCCAAGTACATTCCAAATCTAAGCACTACAACTGTAGGTTTTTTTAGTTGCAAATGATTTTGTATTAGTGCATGTACTTATTAAGTAGCTTTTGTGATCATCATTGATACAAATGAATATAAGCAGTGAAATAAAAGCTTCCTCTGCAGTATTATTACTGTGGTCTAAGGATGTAAGCAAGGTAAGGTTTCTGAAGAGGAATAATCTATTTTGTCCTACTGAGTGGTGTAACTGGGAAAGATTAGCTTTTTGAGGTGAGAAGAGTGGCTGGAAAGCTGCTCAGAGGAAAAGGACCTGGGGTGTTGATTGATGACTGAATATGAGCCAGCTCGTGCCCAGGCAGCCAAGAAGGCCAACCGCATCCCAGCCTGTGTTAGAAATAGTGTAGCCAGGAGTGCCAGTGGTCATGCCCCTGTATTTGGCACTGTTGAGGCTGCACCTTGAATACTGTGTTCACATCTGGGCACCTCACTATATGAGAATGGCGTTGAGGTGCTGGGATGGGTCCAGAAAAGGGCAGTGAAGCTGGGGAAGGGCCTGAAGCACAAGTCTGATGAGGAATGGCTGAGGCAACTGGAATTGTTTAGTCTGGAGAAGAGAAGGCTCAGGGGGACCTTATTGCTCTCTACAACTACCTGAAAAGAGGTTGTAGTGAGGTGGGGGTCAGTCTTTTCTCCCGTGTAATAAATGGAAGGACAAGAGGTAATGGCCTCAAGCTGCGCCAGGGGAAGTTTAGGTTGTATATCAGGAAAAATTTCTTCACTGACAGGATGATCATGTTGGAACAGGCTGCCCAGGGAAGAAGTAGAATCACTGTCCCTGGAAGTGTTCTTAAAGGTCTTTTCCAGCCTACTTGATGTGATGATTCTCTGATTCTGCTTAAAAATGAAAAATTTGCATCCAGGCAGTGGAGTTACAAAGCTGAAGGGGTTTTATCTGGGATACCTTTCTGTTCCAAAGCTGAAATTGCCATAGATTTTTGGTATACTTTTTTGTTGCTACTTTGTGGAAGCCAAGACAAATTGCTGGATTGTCTTTATTTTCTGTTTTTTCTTCCATGTGGGGTAGAGAGATCTGAAACGTTTTTACCTGCTGACAGTGGATGATGCAGTGCAAGAGAGGAGCAGTTACACAAATGTATCATTCCCACCGTTGTGACATGGTAGTTTTTGTAGGAAAGTAGAAGGGTAGAAGTGGGTGAGAAATACAGGCACACAAAAGCCAGCTGCTGAGGTATAAATAATACATGCCTTAGTTTGTTGCAGTAGGTGGTTTGAATGCAGTAAGCAGTGGTCAAAGACACAGCAACTAGCATCTCAGTTATTTGTAATTTATTGCCTGTGTCACAACAAGAAATGTTGTTTTATAGATGACTGCAGAGAACAGATGCAAGAACCCTGGAAAGCTTTGCTAATGAGCATGTATTTGTATATGTGCATATGGAAACAGCAAGCCGTAAGTGATTTGATACATCCCCTTGCTGATTTGCCTCAGTCAAAGAAGTCACTCTCTATTTGTGGTCTTCTTTGTTGGAAGAGATGGGATATGCATATATTGTTTTTCCTTCATGTGTCTGATGGCAGCTGCTGTCTTTTATAGGGTAAGTTGTGTGCTACATGTGTTGGGCTCCTTCAGTTTTTACATGCTTGTTGCTTATACATGGTAGAGCCTTATCAGATTTTATATATATGTAAACTAGACAGACATTGACATTTTTTTTTTATTTTGGAAAATAAAACTAGAAGCTAATTTTAGATTATGTTGTTCCACCTTCAGATCAATTTTTTATGTTGAAAAATCATATTGAAATCAGTTTGATTTAATGTCATAATAGACCTAAAAAACCCCATGTGTCAGCCAAAAGATTGTCTTCAGCTGCATCTATCAGCAAAACACAAGTTTAAAATTTTATACTGCATGTGGATGGTTGGTGAGGGCTCCATCATCAGCCCATACTAGGTCGTAACCCCTTGCTGATAAAGAAAACACACAGCAAAGTTTTGGCAGTGTTATGGCAGGTTTCAGTATAGAGTATCTTCTGTGGTGTCCAGCTACTTACGAAGTCCAAATATGGATGGCTTATTGTATTCTAACAGTAGGCATGAAAAGGAGACTTGCAGTAACAACAACCATGGTACCTTCCTTTTGCAGTGGGGCAGTCACCAGGATTCTTGGAAAATTAAAGGAAAACTTAAAAATTCTTTCCACACGTCAGAGGTGTATTTGGGGTGGATGTTGCGTGGTTTTACAGCTTGCTTTACCCTCAGCTTAACTGAATAGTTATTTTCTTGCTAGAGGGCATCCAGAGCTACAATTTATAAAACTTTTCTTATTCTTAAGGTCAACAGAAATTTCAGTAGTTCTTCAGTGTGTAACTGAATCTAGTTCCCTTTTCTTCAGCCAACCCCAGGCATTTATGTCTCTCTCTGGATTTTGAGTCATCAGTCCTGATTAGATAACGTATTACCCGTTGGCCCTGCTGAGGAGATAAAAATTGTGACTCAAGCTGAATTGCTGGCTTTTTTTAATAAAACTGAAACCGTAAGCAATAATACTAGCTTTTCATAGTATACTTGTGAAGGCACTTGAAAGATGAATGATTGTGGCCCATCTCACTAAGCCAAATGCTCTTCTGGTTTTAACTGTTGTCTTGCAGAGAATGGACATAGGAACAACAGTGTCTCTTGCTGGGAGGATTTTGAGCAAAGGAAAGTGAACTTGGCCCTTAAAAGAGTAAAAGAAAGCAGGCTGGAGAGTAGGACTACAGTAGTCCTGCAGTGGAGTTTTTTTGTAGATGGGGACTGTAGAAAAATGAGAGAAAAAGAAATTTAGCAAGATTCTCAATCAGAAATCATTTTTGCAAATGAAATGCTTGATCAACAAAATCGTTTTATGTCAGGGTTCTATATGTTTTAAAGAAAAAAACCTTAACCCCAAAACACAAACCAAACCCCTACCTCTTACATTCAGTCAGGCCAGAAATATCACTGTGGTCTTGACGGTGAACCACCCTGCTTGCCCTGAGGTATCCCATGGGAATTCATCTGTTCCCTTTGGCAAATTGGAACAAATCCTATTTGTTCTGTAACTTCGTATTACTTACTGAAATGCTTCACTCTGGTAAATAGAATATTTTTCCATGTGATATTTAAAAAAAAAAAAAAAAAGGAGTATTTGGTTTTGGATCATTCTGATTTTTATTTTTGTTTGGGTTTTTTTTCAGTTTAGAACTCGTGGTGATTCAGAAGTGTGTCAGAGTCTCCAGTACATTCTTCTTCCTAGCAAGTGTTGTTTGAGCCCTTTCACAGGGATGCAGGAGTGGAGAGTACCATTCATTACAGTCAGCTGTGGAGGGAGGGGAAAAAAAGCTTATTTCTAAATATAGTGTAATTAATCTCTCTGCACAGGATGTATTGAACATATGTAATTTCTGTCTAAAGACATCTGTGTGTAAAGAATCAAGATCCAATACACCCAGCTGGTGGCCTGGTGAATGGCTGCAAGGCAAAACTATATGGAGAATGTAATTTTGTTTCTGATAACCTTGCACTTTGGAGAAAGGGAAGTTAAACTGATGCAGAAATTACATCAGAGCTTTCTTAGTTGTATGAAGCAAAAAAAGAAAGTCACAAGGCTGTGGGGTAGGCCAGAAAATAATTTCTGCTCTATGAAATAGCTGTTACTATGGTGTCTTTCAGCTTCAAACTCTATAATTTCAGCTTCAATGAAGGATGAAAATTGGTGCTAATGGGTAGGAATTATTTTTTTAATCATGAGTGCAGCAAGATAGCCTCAATTACCAAGTCTGTCTTCCAACTACTAGTAATTACGACAGGCTTGTGCTCCTCCATTAAGTATCATTCATTTAAAATTGAGAGTATTTCTGCTTTTTTCCTCCATAAATGAGCCAGGGAAAATCAGCTACCCAGTAATTTACTCAAATTGTCCAGTTGGTTATATACAATTAGATAGCGTAGATCTCACGTATCTACTATGCTACAGTATAGCGCAGCAACAAATTTCTTTTGAGTTTTGTCTTGATATCTGAAGTGGACAACTGGAGAAGTATTGGATACAGAAAAAATAATTTTCATAAGAACAATGTTGCTGAGCCATGTCTGTGTTGTGTTCTGGTCTTACTGATGTTACTAAAACACTACAATATGGCCCTTTTCTGAGTTCCTTATAAAACAAAGGGACAAAAGCTATTCCCCTTGTACTAGGTATGATGAATAACGACAGACTGGCTGTTCAGAAAAATTACCTGCTTCAGTTGGATCTCAGGTCTTGTAGTGTTTTAGTAACATCAGATTTGCTCTCTGAGAGTGACTGGCACAAAGCCTCATGTAAGAAAGGCCAGATGATTCACTAGACACAATACCTGCTTGGCCAAGATGATGTACGATCTAGTACTGCTGCTAATGATTTCATGTACATTGATAATGATATCCAGTATTTTTAGCTGTTCTATATCTATTTCCTTTATTTCTATTTCCTTCCTCTATAGAGGAGGTAAAAACATCAGTCCTCATGTGTCATGGGTTCAGCAGTAGCAGTCATTTTTCCCTTTTCTTGGTAGCTGGTGCAGCGCTGTGTTTTTGACTTGTGGCCTGAGAACAG
>JAOEHY010008599.1:0-38079 GCA_025447955.1 Psilopsiagon aurifrons | reverse complement strand
ATACTGGAAGGCTGCTATGAGGTCTCCACGCAGCCTTCTCTTCTCGAGGCTGAACAGCCCCAACTTTCTCATCCTATCTTCATACGGGACGTGCTCCAGTCTCCTGATCATCCTCGTGGCCCTCCTCTGGACTTATTCCACCAGTTCCATGTCCTTGTTACGTTGAGGACACCAGAACGAGGCATGATGCTGTAGAATTTAAGCTCAGTTAAATTGATAAAAACTTTACTTTTTTAAGGTGTCCATTGTCAAGTATTTTCATTACAGTTGCCACTACATGTTGTTACTGATTCATGGATCTTAAGGTGTAGGCAGCAATTGGGTTTAACACTTGGATTATTTTAATGAAATAGAAAACTGATACCTTGCACAATTGTTGCCATGAAACATAAATGCTTAGCTTGGAAAGTGCTCTTTGTTGTACTGATTGTACTCCAGGCTTTTTCTGCTATAAAGAATATGACTTGTTGGATTTTTATTTAATGTGTAACCAACCCTCTTAAACCTTTCAAGTAGTAAGTTTGGATCTGTATAACCTTGTGTAATTTTGTCAAGAGATAATTTGAGTTAAAGGTATACAGATGAGTGGCTCTTGAGAACAGTGGTGATCATGTTTAGCCTGTTATGAAAGTTAACAAAACTGGCCATCACTGTGGTTATGCAGTGCAGCATTTTGATTGAAAACATGCCTCAGTCTGTTTCAAATAGAGTGGGGCTTTGATTAGGCTTTGAGTTCAGGATGCTAAATGAAGACTTCTTTTTCTTCACTGCAGGCTGACCCTAAGGTTGTGGTTGCCTGCTTTGGCCTGTACTGAATCAGTGAGACCTGTTGCACGACTCTGTTTTTTTGCAAGTTGTCTGTTTTTTTTTCTGTTTTACAACTTGAGTTATAATTTGGTTGTGTTTCTTGTAAAAGTTTGTCCTGGTTTCTTCTTGTTACTTTATTTTTGTCCCAAGCACCCATGTAGATTTTTGCATAGGAGACTGCTGTATTTTTGTGAAAGAACTCACTGAGTTCAGTTACTCGTTAAAAATAACTGGTTATATCTGGCATTTAAAACCTGACACTTGGGAAGTAGTTCATATTCTTTAGCAAGGTACAAAAAGTAGATTTTTCCGTTATAATTTACTTAGAGCTGTGTTACTAATTACTCTTTGCTCACAACAAAGACATGAAACTGCAGTCAGGATTGGTTTTCCACTGCAAACATAGCTAAAAGTTGTAGTCTAACCCAGAAGCATATGCAAGAAATGATGAGCAGTTTCAAAGGAAAGACAGTTACAAAAGAACATAATATTGATAAAAAACCCCTAGTTAGGTGTTCTGAGGTTCTTCAAAGCATCTTTGATAAATAATTATTAGCGGGATATTACTGATCTGTGACTAACCCCTGCTGATGTGATGATTTTTTTGTCATTTGTCAGTTCAGCATAGTAACTGTGATAAGTAGTTGCTTGCAGAAAGAACATTAGCTAAAATTATGGCAACCTTGGTGTGCTGGTGGAGATTTAGAAGGCTTTTTATCTTGCTGATTATATCTCCACCATTGTAAATAAAACTGGTATCCCTGTAAAGATACACAGTCCCTCTCTGCCACACAGAAAGTGTAGACAGAGGGAGATGAAAACGTAGAGCGGTCTGCTGCATTCCCTTTATTTTCAGCAAAGTAGTTTCACTGGTGGATGGGGAAATACATGTTGTGCCAAATATAGACATGGTAGTTCATGCCTTTCTTAAAGCAGGAGATCTGGGACAGAAATGGCAATGTGCAGACCAATAGATACTCCAGTTGCCAGGCGTTTATTCTTAGCATGGGTAGGTTATTCAGCTACCCTTAATGAACTGACCTTCTTATGTAACACTGTGATCCTTTTGTAATGTAGGTGAGGAAGCTGAGGAGCAGTTCAAGACTTTAAAAACTGAAGGGAATGGTTTTGTAAAAGAGGGTAAATATGAAGAAGCTGTAAATAAATACAACGAATGTATGAAATTAAATAACAAGGAATGTGCGATCTACACTAACAGGTAAAGATGCAAAATATAAACCCACTTTTAGCAGTAGTAGTTATATTTTCTCACTGGAAATAGAGATTTTGCATCCCTTCAGTCACTGTTGTAAAAAAAGGATTTTTTTTTCCACTTGATGAGTGTTTCTAACTGATTTTTTTGTTACACCATATTATTCTCCAAGGGGAGCAAGTAATAATGCCATTAACATGTAACTTTATATATCTCTATATAAATAGAGTATGCAATAGTAGAAGTTATAATAAGTGTAGCATTTTGCAGCATTTTTTGAGAGTACTGCTAAGATTTTAATTAAAAGCTATCTTGCAGTAGCAGTATCCCAGATATGAAGAGGAATAATTCAGAGAAAATGCACATTTTTGAGAAATACACGTGCGAAGATGGCCGTACAACAGAATTATTTTAAAGTTGGACCTAATTCTGCAGCGTAATTCTTCATGCTGTACTCTTACCAACTTTTACAAATGGATTTGATAAGACTACTACTTGAAGAGGAGACTTACAAGTAATAATTATGTGCAGAAGTATTGTTTATTTAATCTAGAACACGTCTATCAGCTACTGTACTATGATACTGTACTAAGATAGGCTCTGCCTTTGAAATACATGTCTGCCTAATTTCAAGAGTTAGTCATACTTGAATTTTGACTTTTATTGCAGGAATTGGCCTTCTCTAAATCTATCCAGGGATGTCATTACTACCTACTGGGTTTTATGTACTTTAAAAAATAACCACATTGAGAGTGAATTATGAGAAGTATTGTAATGAAAATTTATGAGTCAGATACTGTTGACACTACAGCACTGTAGAATTTACTTATATTGCAGTGTATTCTGTTTTTCTGTTAGAGCTCTCTGTTACTTGAAACTGTGTAAATATGAAGAGGCTAAGCAGGATTGTGATCATGTTCTTCAGATAGAAGATTCTAATATTAAAGCTTTTTATAGAAGAGCACTAGCGTACAAAGGATTACAGGTGAGGAAAAGGAACATGGCAGGTATTCTTAAGCACTTCTAAACTTGCTTATCTTCAAAGACAATCAGGTAGTTGCGCTCAATGGGTGAATACAAACATACAAAAGTATGTCGTACTGATGTTTTATTACTTTTTAGAGCATCAGGCATACATAAAATCTTACATAAATATTTTTGCAACATAAAAACCTGTTGACTTTATTACAAGAACGTTGGAATAAATGAGATTTGACTACAGATTGGTTATGTAAGTTTCAACTCTGTTCTGATGTTCTAATACTCTTGTGTATCCCAGTCTATTTTTTCTCAGGGTGTTTACCGTATCTTTGCTGATGACAAATGGATTCTCTCCGAGTCTGCCTGCCACTGTCTATGCTCAAATCTCAAGCTGTCTTTTGGCATCTGCTCATATTTGAGTGCTTGTCATTATTAAACCGGGGTTTTAATTATTTCATTTCCTCTCTCTTCCTTCCCCAAGCTCATTATGAACCTTTGTTAATAATCTACTTTCTCACTTTGTGGACAGTGTTGGTATTCACCCTTTTCCATCTACACATTGGTGGTGGTGTCCATAATGTGCTCATCTTACAGCCTTTTGAGCATCCTTTTACTTGATCATCATAAGTGCAGGCTTACATTGCTCATATCCATCCTAAATGTGACTGCAAATCTTGTGTTCCATCGCTTGAATGACTTCATTCCTTTTGTCCCTGTTGGTTCCCACTCTTCAGTGATGTTAATTAGCCGCTGCACTTCATAATTCTTTGATAGCAGTCTTTACCCTACCTGTCAGCACTTACCTGGTATTGAATTATCAGCTTCTCACTTCTGTTGGCTCATGATGGCAGCTATCCTCATCTACTTTTGTATGAAATTTTACAAGTGTCTTTTAAACAAGCATCTCACCAGCTCTCTCTCATGCTGTTCTTCACAATTGGAAGTGATCTTTTCAAGCATCCACCCAGGTTTGGCAGTGTCCATTAAGTGAATACTTACCTCAGACCTCTGTTACGTTTAATGCCTTAACAATTTAGAGTTAAAAGCATGTAGTTTGGCAAAGACCCAACTATGCTGGGAGCTGTTTTTCCTATCTAAATATCCAGATATTTAACCACAAAAGCTGCAGTGGAATTTAATGCAGTAAATGAGATTTTTATAATAGATTTACTGAGATGTATTTAAAGGAAGATAATGAAAAAATCATGCTTGTGTGATTAATTAAGCCAGTAACATAGGACACAGGACCCTGGACTGCATGTCCTTATATTCTGGCTTACAGTCCCGTTTCTCGCTTGAATACAATCATCTTGTATGATTTTTGTTGAGAAGTCCTTCAGGCTGCATATTTAAATCCAGGAGGGTTGGTTGGTTGCTGACCATTGTGATCATTTCCAGAAGGCTGTTCCAAAATCTCGTTTCTCTGTAGTTGCGAATGCTCATTCCTGTAATTCAAATGGTTTAGCTTAATTAATAACTATGTCCTGATTAAAGCAGTATGCCCCCTTCCTGCATTCATTTGCTAAAGCTAAATAATTCTAGTTCACTTTATTCATGCTATAGCAGACTTCAGTTCACTTACAGACTTACTGCAATGTCTCTGCACCTTGAATACTGGTCATCAGTTTCGAACAAAATAGTCAGTGTAGGAAAGAGAAAATGAGTGACTTGTACACTAGTGCTTTTATTTCAGTTGAGATGCTGAGGAAATACCTCAGCTGGTACATGAGGATTTTATTCACGATAATATACATTACTTACAGTCACCTGATGATGCTGCTTGGGAACAGAAGAAATACGAGGTCCCTCGCACAACGCAGTTACATTGATCTTTTAATGTCTGTATGGTCTTCTACTATTTACTGCTGCATTTCATCCTTACTTTTAACTCCAGCTATCAAGGTGTCTTGATTTTTCTGTTTGATATTGTAGTCTTCCACAGAATTGATGCTGTTAACTTTGTCTCTCCAGAAAATTTAGTCTAAACCCCCATAACTTTTAATGGTGAAATTTGAAATAAAAACATTAAACACAAGTCTGAGTCCTAGTGACACTCTGTGGCCGTGTTTTTCCTCCTAAACCTGTTCATCTCAGAGTTCATAATGTCATCCTAGTCTTCTCAAGTATTACCAGAAATTTATAGTGTTACATGGTAAGCAATTGTGCTTAAAAGCAGCTATCTTCAATAACCTGTTCTCTCATATAAGGAATTTCTCCTGAAACTGTAATGAAATTACACTGTCTGTATTTAGATTATTTCTCTCTGCTTAATGTTGAGATCCCAGTTTTTTTATTCCCCTTAATTGTAAAGGAAGTTATGGTAGTTCACATTTGTTTTTCTAGTGGTGTGCTTATGAAAAAAGCATTTTCCCTTCTGCTTACAGAATTATCAAGCCAGCGTTGATGATCTGAACAGAGTACTTCTAATAGATCCAAACGTTCTTGAAGCAAAAAAGGAACTAGAGGAGGTAACACAGCTGCTTGACATTGACAACAGTGCTGCAGCTGGCAGTCAAGAAAAGCAAAGGAAGAAAATAACCATACAAGAGGTATGTGTGTTCATTCTTAAAAGCAGGCAGTATAGAAGCCATACATTTGAAAAGATAATACTGAATCTTTTGGTTTGCACTTCTTAGCTCTAGCTTTTTTGGGTGTTGGGATTGTTTTTTTCATGTTATCTTGAGGCCATATTGGAGGACTCTTGCATATGTATTGGGTGTCCATTGTATTTCAATGTAAAGCTCAGACTGCTTTGAAGTGTGTTCAGAACCACAGCAGGAATGGAGAAAGTACATTTAGAGGCCACAAAACTTGAGGGTGTGCTCCTTGTAAACAGAAACTGCTTCGACTTAGAATACCTGTTTTACAGAATGTGACTGTCACACAGCAGTTGAGCTTTTAAATGCTGTGCTACGCAGGAAGCCTCTGGGGCTGTGCTGGCAGAGGTTCATTATCAGGAGGCATGCTGGCTGTTCTGGTGCTAGTAGTTAAGTTTCCAAAGAATGAAATCGCACCTTCTTACAAAAGAAATATGTGATGTAATGTTATGTACTGGATCAAAATGTTAGGATTGCAGAGTTCTGGATAGAATTAGGCGATGAAAGGATTTTCTCAGTCATCTGATGTTTTTGGATTGTAGCTTTTCTAGTCCTTTAAGAATGTTTTGGGTTTGGAGTTTTTTCCCATTTAATTTTAAAATAGTTAAAATACATAGTTCCAGTCTGTATGGTGATACTGTTATTTGATAACATAATTTCAAAATGCTGGTGTAATGGAAACCTCAGTTATTAATATAGAAAAATATTTTTTTAGTGAAACACTTCACATTGTCACGAGTTCATGGGATTTTATGTAAGTGGCATAAGCCGGGTGTAGTGTTAGTTAAGCTCTCAGTTATGACAAACAAAGGGTTCTGGAGAGTATTCACAGGAGGTTTGGGAAGTGACCACATTGCTCAGGGACGAGCTAACTACATTACTGGCAATGGTAATTTTTCCTGGGGTGGGGCAGGAATCATTCATGTTTGCTGTCGTAATTACAGCTGCCCTCTTAGAGAGCCTTCCCTGGCTCATCTGCTGTAGTACAAGGTAGGTCCATGAAAAGAGGCTGCAAAGTGAAGAAAGTTAGAAACTGGGATTTATCATTATTATTCCATTTTAATCAAGCTATAAATATGTGAGACAATCAAAGTTTCTCTCTTGATAGTAAAGATTGTTGAAAACCAGAACAAAATGTCTGTAAGCCCAATGCGGTGTTTTCCAAAAAGGGTAACCTAGCCCCCCCGTACAGTGCCTTAGACTTTCCAAAACACTTGGCATCCTTTTAAGATACCCTGTTCAATGAGTTTTAGTCAGTTTATACAAATTCCATGACTCTTGATAAGTTGAAATAGGTTTTAGAAAATGTAGTTGGACCCATGGTTAATTTTCTAGTGACTAATTCGTGTAACTGTGCAGGCTCCACACTCGGGAGGAGTTAAGTGGGTATTCAGGCAGGCAGACCGTGCTGAGCTTTCTCTTTCGCAGTGAGGCTCCACCAGCAACCTGATGTAGCTGCCATATGCACCTCTGCTGTTCTGGAGGCACAGCAGTGAAGTGGAGCACTGGATGACTTGACTTCAGTTCCACTTGTCTTCTGCAGCTGCATATTTAACATGTGTATAGAGTTCTCCTTAGATTTCTCCCAGTGGTCTTCAGTTGTCTTTCTACTGTGGAGTGCCAAGCAGTGAAAAGAAACATAAAATACACACTTCTGACTACAAACCTTTAAAGATGAATTAGAGAGGTACTGTTCTGGGGGGAAGTAGAACATAAAAGAACACAGGGGCCTTTCTTTTATGAAGAGTAAAATGCTAACTTTAATTTGGTGACATTATTGATGGATTATATGCATATAGTTTATGAAGCTTCAGGTTGTTTGTATGTCTACGTTAAAATGATTTGTTGCCATTTTCTTTGTGAAGGTGACTGGTTCTGACGAAGAGGAAGAGAGACCTTTTGCTACAGCAGATGTGACTGATGGCATTACTTCTAAGGGAACAGTTCAGGAGGGTGTGTTACTGAAGACCTCTGAGAAACTGCCTATTTCTGAACCAGCTAGTGCTTACGACTTTGGTCAGATTATAAATGCAGTGAATAGCAACAAGGATAAAGCTGCTTGTGCGGATCTTTTAACAATTACTGATCCCAGAAAATTGCCAGTGCTGCTAAGTAACAAACTTGAAGGAGAAATCTTTCTGATTTTCATCCAGTCGTTGGAATATTACGTAGTTGGAAAAGATCCTGGTCTTGTATATCAGCACCTTTTCTACTTGAGCAAAGCAGAAAGATTTAAGGTAAGAACCTAGACTGAATGTATACTTCAGTTGCACTGAAACCTAAAAGAAATTTTCATATCTCTAAAGGAAACAGTACACAGATTTTTGGCTTTGTCAGATACTATAATTTTCAATCAGCTTGTGCTAATTACAAAATAATCTGCTTTTTCAGGTGGTGCTGGCCCTTCTTAGCAAAAATGAGAAGGAACAGGTTCAACAGCTGTTCAGTTTACTTCCAGAAAACCAGAGTAATCAGTACTCTTCAGAAGATCTTGAGAGCCTTAAAAAAGTTTATGAACTTTAAGAACTTAAAACTTATCTGTTGCATGCATATAGTTGATGCTTATAAGACGGATGTTTGAACTCTGAAGTCTTGCATGGGTTGCAGTGGCTCTTTACCCGGCCTGTTTGGATTCTATTCTGTTTTGACAGCATATGCACATTTAAAATTTGCTGCTCTTTCATTTTCCTTGTAGTTGTATACATTTTTAATCTCCAGAATTTAATGCATACCATTGTGTTCAGTAGCAGAGTTCATGTAATTTAGCATACTGATTTTATTTAGATTGGTTTAATTATATATATAAAAATATATCTTACATTAGGTGTACAGTATGAAATATCTTGATGGTACAATAGAGAGCACGTAGTCATCACATGTTGTATCATTTTGTGAGTTGTATGTTCTTGTGATAAAGATGCGTCTTCAAACTAAACGGGTCAGTTAGCAATAGCTTTGCTAACATGAGTTTACAAAAAGTATTAACGTTTCTCAGATGCGTTGCTAAGGCCGCCTGTTTCTTCACTATCCCTGGTCTGTACAAAATGGATTTAAATATTTATTTCTGTAATACATGTAAGCAGCAGAGATGAATGAATAATACGTTAGCTTGTCATGGAACACTTTAAATCACAATAATTAATTATTAAATAACTATTAATGGGTATGGGTTTTGACAAGCGAGTAGTTTTCAGTGCACAGAGAATTCTGCCTTTTCTCTGTGTGTGGAAGGACCACTGGTTCCTGTGGCATCTGAGGTGGCAGTTGCACAGGAGAAGAGGCGGCTGCGCTTAGCAATAAAACTATTTAACTGGGAGTTCGTAATCAGATGATTTCAAACACCAGCTCTGTCTGTTTGCAGACATTTCTAAAGCCAAAAGTAAAACCCATTTTGTGGACCAGTGTGACTTTTTTTTATTTCAGGCAGTACTTTCACAGTTTATATTGGATTCTGACATAGCTCCTTTTTAAAGATAAAGCTTTTAAAATACCCCAGTGCCTTCTTTGCACATGTGATACAAATGTCAAACTCACTGGCACTGCAGAGATAGCAGCAAGAATGTTGTTCTAATGAAAATATTTCTCAGGTGTAGATTAACTAAAAAAAAATAAAGGGTTTTTTTCTTGAAAAGTGTAATTCTGGATTCTCTTTTCTGGTTCTACACTCTTAAGGTTTGTAATCCTGACCTGTGGAGTATGGCAGAAGCAGAGTGCCAAGAAGAAGGCTTTTAATTCCTAAAACAACTTAGGTTTTTTCTTTTTAAACATCCTCTTTTTATGAGGCTGTCATGTTCGGGAGAGAACAGGCACTCACCTCATCTCTGTGTGACCAGTTGTAGTCAACCAGCAAAGGGCCAGTTTCAGTCATGTGGGAGGTACCTTCACTAACTCCTTTGTTACTGATTGCAGTCTGCAGTTTAGGATGTTCAGAGAACATCATATGTGTGCAGCTTAGTGACATGGGTTAGAAAACTTAATCCATTTTCATTTTGTAGAATTCAGAGTGGCTTTAATAACAGTAAGTAATAAGTTGGAGGGTTGTACTAATAATACGTGGATTAGGAAAAAGTTACTTTGCCTAAAAGAAAGCATAAAACCCAGCTATATAGTTTTAATATAGTTTTAGTTGCTTGGAAACTGTGGCTGAGTAAGAGCCAGTGTCAAAAGCCACCACATCAGAAAAGCTCGTGATGATAAGTATTTTTTCATGCCACCCAAACCCCTAAGTATTAAAAACTCTTCAGGTATGTTCTGAGAAGCATCCCTGACTGCTGAAGTTGGTATCTCATATGTATAGTTCATTTTGATGCTGAAGACAAACATCAGAATAGTTGTAGCAGTAAATCATGATAAATAATTTAGCAAATCTAGGAGACAGACATTATTAAAAATACAAGAGATGTTTAAATAGAGTGTTCCTGATAAATCTTTTATCCATGAAGAAATGTGTTGTCATAGATGGGTGTACAGTATCACAGCAAAGCTTTAGTCAGTCCCTAGCAATTAAACTAGAAACCTAAAAGTAATTCAGGGACAAGTAGCCCAGTAGTCCAGGAAGATACCTTTTCCTGTAATAGCTTCCACTTGAAATGGCAGATGAACCAGGTTATCTGGGTTTGAGGTAGACATGACAGAGATGAGCGGATCAGGAAGCTAAAATTACCCCTTGGCAAGAAGTCCTAAATGAAGAACTGTGGCAGTGCTGGTAGGAGGGAGCTGTTGCCAGCTGCAGGCAGTGCTCTGTGCCCATTTGTCGCAAATGTGGTCAGCAAGAGATTAACAAAATCACAATTCAAAAAACCAGTACTTTGGTGTGAAGTCACCCATGTCCTACAGCAAAGGGCTGGTCAGGAGCTGGTCTGTCTTCAGTAACAAGAGGCAGGATTTCCTAGAGAGCTTAAACATGGCCCTAGCAAAACAAATAGGTTTTCATTTCCTGTGCATGATAACCCTGATCTTCTGAGTCTTAAGGCAGGCCATAAGCTTTGGCTGGTTGGGTATTTAGACAACCTCCACCCTAGCCCAAGCACTCTGTGGTAGATATCCCCTTTCCTAGAGCTTGACACTGATCTCAACCAACATCCCAGTATGCTTCCAGCCTTTGTTGCGTACCAGGAGCTGCTTTTTAAGATCTTCTTTAATCTCATTCCAGTCCATGATCCCAAAGTGAGAAGACACATTCTTGAAGTCATGAATTCTTGAAGCTGCTACCAGGCTGGGCACATGCTCGCAGCAGCTCCAGGGCATCAGCTGCAGCTTTGACAGATGTCTGAATTTCCTCCAGCACCTTATTCCTCACCTCACACCAAAGTGAACCTCTGACACAGAAGACCTTTAGCAGCCAATGATGCAGTAATTATGAATGCCCTGTACTACGAGTAGTAGACCCGTAAAGTTGTTGCTGTGCTAAACCTTTAGTACGTCTATTCTTAAAGTATCAGGTCAGCTGTACTCGTTGCAAGCATTTTTTGTCTGATGTTCCTCGTATCTGTCTCAACTAGGAACTTTTGGTCTCTGCTTCCAAAGTTAAAGGAATACATAAAATACAAGGGAATAAAGAAGAAGCTGACACGTTTCTTGTTTTAATAGCAGGGAGACTAAGTTAGATATGTATTTCTTAAGTAAGTTTGCAACTCTCAAATGTAAGAGAAATGGTTGTTTGCCAGATGAGCTGTTGGTCTGTAGCACCACCAGTGGGCCAGCTGTAGTTGCAGTCACTTCGGTGGTGGTCCTACTGCATTCAGGTTTCATTGAGGTTGGATGCTTAGTTCGGACTGGGCTGAACGAGTTCAGGAGGGCTGGTCTGGCGGGCAGAGCGATCCTTAGAGACACAGAATGAACTTCCGAGAAAAGTCAACTCAAACGTCTTGTTAGGGCCTGTGCTGATTTGGCCTGAACAGAGCAAGTTGAGGCCACCCGGCTTCAAAGCCTGCCCCTTCTGCAGGGCAGTGTTTGAGTGCTGGAAGTCATTCTGGAGGTGCAGGGGGTGAAAAGGAAAACTTTCAGATGTTGATGTCCTAAACCCACTTACTTGGCAGGTAAGGGCTGCCCAAACGTGTCCTTCCTGAGAACATTTCCTGGGGAAACCTCATCAGGGCCAGAGGGAGGAACCTCTGCAGCCGTGAACGGCCAACACCCGCTTTGAAACACTGCTTTGCACATGGATACAACCCCGGTTTTTGACACCAGTGGAGGCAGCGAGTTTCTGTAGCCACTGGAAGGATGGCTGGTGTCCAGGGAACAGAGCCTGCCGGGAACCAGGGCTTCACTGCTGTTGTTCCGATCCCTTCAAACCATTTCTGGAATCCACAGAGAAGCAGCTCCAGGTGGAAGCGTTGCTGTCACCCAAAGAGGTGCTACAGGGGATGAGCATCAGCACAGCACAGCTGTGTCACTGGCCAAAAAGCTGGTTTACTGCGGCGCCCTCACCACCACTCCCTTCCACTCTTCCCACACAGCAGAGCAGGCAGCAGAAACCTGTGAGAGCCCAGTCACTGGCAAACCGCACACTTCGCTCTTACGTGGGAGGTCTTTTTCCACTCACCAGAACCTGTTCTGCTGTATGTAACACAGCTGCACAACTACAGCGCTGCTCCCCGTGGCTGCCAGGCCCTTCACAGGCCGGCAAAATGAAGTCTTCGTGCTTTTCACCACAAACTGTGAACAGCAGGGAACCAGACTCCTTCCCCACCTGTAAACGGAGGTGTGTGACCTGAGCCAGTGTCGCTGCTCACTGCCTGCCAGCTGCAGCTACCCAAGGACGAAGGGCAGGCACCTCAGGGCAGGTTCAAAGCCCGATGCCTGACTGAAGGAGCATTAAACATCACTTCTCCAGGACTGCTCCCTCACTCAATGGGGCTCTGCCCATGCAGCGCTGTTTTCCTACCCACATCCCAGCGCCAGGCACAGCCTCCAGCTGCAGCAGTGCAGGGCACTGGGGTCAGGTCCTTCCAGCCCGGTGCCATTTCTCAGCTGCTGCTTGCTAAATGCTTCCCTTGGAAATAAACTCAGCAACATGAGACTGTTTTTGTCAGGAAGTGAGAGGGATTATAGGGGGATAAAGTTCTTGACCCAGAGTGGTAGGTTCAGAACGAACCTGAGCACACAGCATGGGAGGAAAGGGTCGCTTGAGCCACATGAACCCCATCAGCACTGCTCTGGTGCCTAAACCCAACCGCTCTAATTCAGGCTGTTGTGAATTTTAATTTCCTTACTTTGGCAAGCAATAACAGTCCTTTTGTCAAGAAAACTCACCAGGGTCTCGTGCGGGGAGCTGTGTCTGGTCAGATGGATGGCTTTGCCCACCAGGGTGACTGCCGCTGGTACCCGATGTGCAGGCAGGTGCTGGAGCAGTCACGTCTCAAGGATATGCACTGACTCAACCTGTCCCATGAGGGAGGTGTGACAGCAATTCCCATGTTTGTGGTTGAGCTTCCAGCTGCAGCGAAGAGGCAGGATTCTGTGCCAGGACAATACATGTCCCATCTGTTGCCTCATCCAAACCCAGAACATCTCAGGGGATGCAGAGTACAGCAGCTTCATCACTCGTAGGTATCAGCCCAGAGGCTGGCAGTGCAATGCTGTCACCCTCCTGTGCTCCCAGTCACTGCACCTCCCCACAGAGCATACAGTTGGACATCACAGCTGGTTGCTGCCGATGGGGCAGAGCTGTCGGCAGGAGCTTCACACACCTCTGTCTGTGACGGAGGAGTGGTGGGATGGACTTCCTCGGTCGTACAATCCCACGCGCTTCGGGCCTCCCCTGTGTCACTGAAGTGGCAGCGCCACGTTAGTGCTGACACCAGAGCAGTGCTCAGCCGTAGCTCAATGCCCAGCATCCATCAGCACTGGATGAATGCTCTGTGCACTCTGCACACAGTCACCTCCTGCCTCACTTCCTGTTTCTTGAAGCCTGCAGTGCAATGAAGGCTGGGAGCCGCAGGACAGAGCCCACAGACACCAAAGACAGCAGACACCGGAGTAATCAAGCAGTCCTTTGGCTGTGCTCAGACCAGAGCCACTGAGGCTGTCAGAGCACCGCTGTGCAATGTGGACCAAACCCTCAGTTTCCAAACACTGACACAGGGCAGGGTATTTTACCAGTCTCAGTTTCTGCCCAGCACTCTTTGCCCCCTTCCTGGTATGATTTGGCTTAAATATGATTGAATAAATTTGAACCAGACAATGCCACATCACGTGACAGGTATTCTGGACATGGGGGTTTTGTTGGTTTTCAGTGATGAAACTACAGTCTCTCCCCACAGCACCTGAAGAAAGCAAACTTCTGTAGGAAATCACATTCAATTTCATTAATAGTTTCTATTTTTCAGCTATCTGCTTGGCAACCCTTATAAAGCACTGTTACCCACAGGAGTGATGCCATCACTACATAGGCAACTATTTGAAGATTAATTTGGATTTGCAGATCAAAATGACTGCAAGAGATGCAAGTCATGCAGAAGATGTCTTCATGTCACTAAAAAGTTTCCAGCGCATGCATGCAAAGTTTGAGACACTGATTTAACAAAAAGGGATGTCAAACTCCAGATGCTTTACTACCAAAAAAGGCAGCTATTGCATGAGACATCAGATTTAAAACTAAACTGAAAATAAAAGCCAAAGGGGAGGTTCACCTTGTGCTGCATGGCATGGAGCAAATAACATCTGTCTTAAGATGACCAGCTAAAGGTGGTTGTGTGAGACGGCACTGAAGTTTGACTTACTTGGTGGTTTAGAAACGGGCGTTGCAGGACGTTCAGGACAAGCAGCTGGACTGCCTGTCACTGTGCAGAGGAAGAAGCATGACTGGCTCACCAAGTCATGTTTTACTGTGTTCTCAGGTCCCTGGCAAAGAATCAGTTAACACTTCAGTTCACGAGTAACAGACATTTCTGTACAGGCCTGAAAAATCACAGTGGAATTCACACACTGGTGTTTCATTCACCTGATGTTGACCTTAATTTCAATACAATTAATCTTCAGTAACAATGTCCTTTTTAAAAGCATTTAGATGGGGGGATATCAATCAAGAACAAAGCACAAAAAGGAGCTTTTAACACAAACCTCCCCACAGCATATAATTAACATTTGCTTCCAATTCAGAGTGCCTGATGACACGGCAAAAACTGCCCATGTGCTTTGCTGCCATTCCTAGGGTACACTGTGCCACTCATTTGTTACATCTCTGAGCTTCTGCCATTGGAAATGGAATAGTTAATGCTCCAACTGTGCCTTTAGACTTCACCCGGCATTAACAGTTCTCCTCCTGTTACTCACTTTGATATATATCTTACATATGGGGTTGGGATGACGTAGATTCAGCTGTGTCTTCTGTAAAGCATCCGAACCAGTTTTAGCTTCTTACTTCCTGAGCCTGCCACAGTGCAGTGAGAAAATAAGCCTAATGAATAATACGCTGTTCAGCCAAGCAAGAAGTACCAGTTGTCACTCAGAAACTCTGGCCAGCCTGCAGAGTTTCACATGTAACTTCATACAGACACTGGAACTGAGAAGAGCATCACTTTAGATGCGGAAAGTAGAGTTTGAGTTTAGTTCCACAATCTCACCATAGCCTGTCTACTTGTGCTAAGACAGTGCAATTTTGTTTAAAGAGTAATATACTTATGCCTCTCAAAGCCATTCCCTATACTGCCTGCCACAGAAGCTGCTCAGATTGCTCTTCTGTAAGAAGAAATCAGGTTAAAGTCTACAAAATGCAACTTTAGATCTTGTATTTCAAGGTATCAGAGCACTCAGCTGCCAAAGGACATGTAACAATAAAAACATTTGAAAGCAACAAGAGATGTCAGCAGTCAGTACCTTCCAGGAAAGGAAAAACCTCACAGCTCCTTCTGGGAACAGACACGTTTGCATATGGCCCATCAGCACAGTAAGCAAAGGGACCACTAGAAGTCAGTATTTAGACATTTATTTCAGATATGCAGTTTACACGCATATTATTGAGGAAACTGAATTGCAAATATACAAATACTGTAACAAGCATTACCAAATAATAGAACTGGCACTAGTGTTATAAGCGTATTACTGAAACTGGTGAGGATAAGTCATGGAAAAGGACTGCAGCTCATGGCATGTTCTCTGTATCCAACCAGACTTCCAGTAGCACCATAATGGCAATACATGAAACACAAGACAGAACATTGTTAACTGTTATTCTGATATTCACAAGGGTTTTCTTTTTTTTTTCTTTTTCTCTTTTTTTCCTCCATAGTAGTGAATTACAGAGCAAAAACCAACGTTAACGGTGCAGGCGCTTTGGACAACTTCGGCCTGTGCTCAGCTGTACAGCTTCCAAATGCAAAAGGAAAAGAAAAAAGCCAGCATATTTGGAACCCATCTCTGCACTTGGGCAGTCATGCTGTGACTGAAGGTACACATGTCTTGCAAAGAGATGTCATGTCCACTAAAGCCTGAGTGAGTCTTTGGTAGGCTAATACTTCAGTATTATTATACATTTATCTACCACAGTCATTTGATTCACTAGAGTTTTGAGATCCAAGGTGGCCAGAGAGGACATTCTGGAAAACATTACAGTAACATCCTCAAACGACCAGGCACTTCAAACCCAGTCTTTTCCAAAGGCACCAAGAATGGATGGGGCACTGTTTTTCCCCCTAATGAAAGGTGACTGCACCTGCTTCTCTACAATTCTTATAAATCACTGGATTGGTATTTTACAGTTTTGATACACTATAGAGTAGGCCTTATCTGCTGCATGGTTGGCTGCATGAATAAATAACCCCACTGTTCTTCACAGGCAATGTCTCCGTTACACCACATATTTAAGTACCAATTTCTTCTGGTTCAAAATTATGTATAATGCCATAACCTTGCTCAAAATGAAAACACACACACACACACAAACTTCTGACACAGGCTACACCCATCTGAAGAGACACGGTTCTTTCTACATGCATTCTAAATAATGCGTCCAGTTATGAAACAAAATTGTTGTTAAGAGTATTCACTGTAGAAATACGTCTGTCCAGGTCTCTGCAGAACCTTTGCTTCCCTTAAATAGAGTTCACACGAGAATGGTTAAAGTCACTAATGCTCAGCTAACACCCATTTAACCCAAACCCCATGTTTTCCAAGTGAACAGTGCAGGACATATTATTCATTTCAGCATTTAACGTATTAAGAATTTACCAATTTTTACCTAAATACACCAAGTATATGCTTTCAAGCAAAGTTGTGGCAAAAATACAAAACATGGACGTATTTGTACTGCTGTAATGCACTTGGTTAAAGCCTTCATGTCTCTTCCTACAAGTCTAAGATCCATATTAAGTATTTTGCCTCATTAGACAAGTATATGTAAAATGCAGTTGTATCAAAACCTCGCTTCTGCTGGTCACCTGAAGCTTACAGAAGTCGCATGTAATTCAACCAGCTTTCAGACAGGGTTCTTCAGTGGTAAGTATATACTTGCAGCACTTATAGACTCAGATTTCAGTCTGAATAGCAGTGCTTAATTCCAGAGCATGTTGTGAATGGTTGTTGTTTGTTTCTTTCAGTGTTTCACCAACACCTAAACCTACATCTGTTGAAGATCCATTGTTAATGCTTTCCTCAGCAATGTAACTCAGTTGTGGAACATCAGTGCTTGGGGCTGTTGGAACAGGCACAGGGATTCCACTTGGCTGCGGAGAGTTTTCCAAGCGATCATTTTCCACCTCTGGGAGAACACTGACTGTGGTAAAGCGAGTGTGATAGTCACTGGAACCATGGCTACAGGAAGTTTTCATACTTTCCATATCTGAGCAACTAAACTCAGAAAAATGACTCGAGTGCGAATCTGCTACCGATGGAATACTATCGCTAAGAGAGGGAGAGTCAAATTCACTGGAGTTTGTACTTTGCTGCTCCAACAGCTGAGCGTCCATGTCCTCTCTTGTCTCGTTTATCTTCATGCTACTCTTCTTTCTCAGCTTACCTTTACATTTTTTCCCTGCTGCTGTTTCTTTGGACCACTTGGTGGCACTAGATTTACTTTCTGGCAAGCAGCCGGATGAGCAACCGGCATTACTACGACCTGCAGCACTGCCATCGTCAACACTACTGCTGCCGCTGTTGTGCCTAAATTTGGCTGGCTTTGATTCAATGTCCACTTGCACTTCCATACTGTTGCCTTCCCTAGAACAAGACAGGCTAAGTGAGTTTAATTGATAATCTAAGACAAGCCAGCTAACACAGCAGAACAAACTCTCACTACTTTCTAAGATGCACAGCAAAAAGAAAAGTTAGAGGGCTGTTAACATTTTATTTAGACAAGTGTTTAACCAAATAAATAGCCCAATGAAAAACATTAAGTCTGAAGAACAAACACATCACTGTGCTGCTGTGATAGCATTTCTCTCTGGAAATAACCTTGGCAAAATGTAAGCAGTCACATGTAGTTCAGTTTGTAACAAAATCCGCAGTTTCAAAGGGTGATCATTAAAGCAGAGCAGCTGAGTCATGCTTAGAATATCCTTTAATAAGCAAGGTTTATTAATCTGCTGTTTTCGCCACATTTCTTTTACCTGTCCAAAGGGATGTAGGAGTTCAGAATGGATCCTGCCATTGCTTTGGTACTGGCATTGTCACTAACTGTTCCCAAGCTAACAGTGCCAGATTCTCCACTCAGACTGTATCGTTCTTTCTGTACATCTGCTTGTACTTCCAGTCTGGAAGAGAAAGACAAAGACTTGCATATACTGTTACTGCAGTTAAAGCACACTAGGTGAAATTTAATGCCACCTTGTAGAGTTTCTCCACCACACAGTAGTAAGAGTTTTAGTTACTCCTGTACAGATGCACATATTTACCTTATTGAAACAGGTTCTCTCTTGCCACTGTCAAAAACGACTGTTTTTTGACTAAGAGACAAACAAACTAAACCAGCTCAAAGTAAAACCAGATTAATTTCCCAAAAAGCAAAACACCGTGTGTTAATGAGAGCTCCTGGATTCTTTCCTCCGCAAGATTTACATGAACAACCACAATTCTTTTACAGGTAAGTGTCCTGTACTTTAAAGATGGAAAAAAAACAAATCAGAAGGGTGTAAGTTCAAGAAATGATACTACCCATGTTTCTCCAGCTGCAAAATTATTATTAACCAAATAACAGACAGAGAACTGTGTTCTGTACTCTACTTTATATTGTACTATTATCAATTGCAACAGGAATAATAGAAACCTGAGCAATGTTAAGTTGGGCTGAGCAGACAAGCCAGAAATCTAATCAAAAGCTTTCTTCCCAATGCCTTGTTTTATCTATGCTCTATCAGTGAACTGGAAGCAAGCTTTTGTTTTGTTTTGTTTTCCACTCTCAGCTCTTTAAAGAAAAGGACAGGTATACCTCACTCAGCAGTCAGGCTTTGGAACACTATTCCAGTATAAGGGATCTCTCAATCCTATCCTGCACTCCTGAGCACACCTGGATTTCCAAATTACCCCAAAAGCCAGCAGCGTTAGCACCTCATTTAAGGAGCAAATGCCACCCTGAACCATAAATGTAAACAATCCTTTCCAGATACTCCCTTTCCAGGGTGCAAGACAGCCAACAAACAGTAAGGCCTCAATTCACAGGAGGCACTGAGCAGGTAAGTGACAAGAAGCTGTCAGCTCAGCAAGGCCAAGTGCTTAACTGCTTCTCCGTGCCTATGTCCATTAGGAATCCACGCTCCACCCAGGTCTTCTGAAGGCACAGCTTGGTATTTGCAGACTACTGAACAAGTCAGCAGTTCTGAGCCAGGGTGAGATAGACCAGAAAACACAACTGTGTTAGACATGAGGTGCCGCCCTCTGACTCCTAGGTAGAGGCTGCTCTCCTGCGAAGCAGGAACAAGATCTCACAGCCTGCTCACCCTGAAAAAAACAAACCCTTTTGAGCCCTGTGGTCTGGCAGGATCTCCTGGAAGGCAGCAACTTTATCAGAGATGAACTGTCTCTACCTGCAGACACAACCCCTTTGAATAGGAACCAATTTTAAAAACTAAAACCAAAAAGCCTAGTAATACCATTTTGCCTGCTGACATGTAGAACAGGATACTGTACAGTAAGAAGCATGTCTCTTACCTGTTAAAGCAGTTAACCATTGCACTTCCCGAGAGACTCCCAGTTATACTGGCCCCGGCCAGGGCCATGGTACTAGCGGTTTCGCTTAGGTTGTCTCGAATGGCTCCAATTCTATCCATGTGGCTACCGCTTGCACTCAAGCTGCCAGTCAGGCCTCCAACGCTTCCTTCACCTATACTGGGGTTGTGACGCGCCTCTGCTACCGAAGTGGTATCTGGACAGAAACAAAGAAGGCTTCTCAGTTATGGAAGTAGAGCATAGTAGTTTCCAGAATGTGACCATGGACAGCATTCCTGAAAGTATGCTGACAGAAAGGATTTATTAAACATACTGTCACAAAAGAATAGCTTTGTCCAAAGGGCGGGGGGAGGGGGAGAGAGAGAGAAATAAAGGAGACCACCACATCCTTAAGATTCCAAATACCAAAATGTTAACCAGGGATATGACAGGTAACATGCAGTAAAGGAACACAGAGACACCCTATCACAAAGGATATTGCCATGTAATTAAAAAATAAGCTATCAGATCATGATTCAGTTCCCCAGTTCCCTCTATTGTACCTAAAAAAGCCATCCAGCTTCCACAAAACCATGATGCTGAAAAAAAACCCAGCATTAATTTTACCTTAAAACTCACCTGTGGAAAAGACTTGAGACTGGCTTTGATTAAAATGGACAAGAAAATTCATGATGCTTGTATTATAGCACAGCATCCCTGAAGACATTCAAGGCCAGGCTGGATGTGGCTCTGGGTAACCTTATCTAGTTGGAGATGTCCCTGCTCATTGCAGGGGGGCTGGACTGGATAACCTTTGAAGGTCCCTTCCAACAGAAACTGTTCTATGAACAGTATGATTCTATGAACACAGAGAAGCTACCCTCATCCAGAGGTGGTCTGCCAGCAGTGAGAAGCAGTAGTCCTAACTGCAAATAAGTACTCTAGTATCTAAGGCCAAATAGAAGCCAAAATCCATATGTATAGAAAATGAAACACTGAATTTTCTTACCTACAGCTGCATTTGTTCCACCAACATTTATATCATTTTCATCATCAAATTCTATCCTGACACCTTTTCCATTGCCTGCTGACACACCACAGCCTCCACTTCGGCAGAGGGAAATTGGAACCACTCCATACACATAAGCCAACATAATAGGAACACCAATACCTACAGAGGAAAATACAGTCTTTTATTAAATGCTGTATTTTAGAGCCTTTCATAAAAACAATTCCATTTTCCATGATTACTTAATATTTCACACTTGAAAGAAATGAGGAGGAAGCAAAATTAAGATACATTGGCAAATCACCAAGGTGAAATGACAGGAAAGTACTTCCAGTAGGCAGAATGCCTTTCTATCAGCATTGGCAGGTAGAGAAGCTTAATGCTTGATGAATTAATACTTCCAGTACATCCATAACAACTTTTACAAACAAAAGTATTTTAAAGGTTTATATGAATTCCGATGGGGACTGTAATAAAAGTGCCACCCAAGAAGCAGAAATAGCAGAGATCTATTACAAATGTTATTCAACTACAAATGTTAGTACCTCTACTAATTTAGTAAGGGGCTTGATTTTGCATCCAGTCAAATCAGACAAGGCTTTGCTATCTATTTACTAAGCTTAACATTAATATTACTGTGGTATCTTTCATATTAATTGTATCAGACGGATTCAATTTGAAATTTAATTACACAATTTTTCCTTTAAAGAAAACAATTCTGTGGAGCAAGATGGCAAGAGCTAAGGGAAAGCAGTGAAAGCGCACACTGTATACACACACATCCATCCCGTCACTCCTAGTGGACTGTCAAAGTTATGCTACTTTGGCATATGAATTAAAGCATTCTATGGTTTTGCTGATGGAAGTACACAGAAGGTACAGAAAAATGGCAGACCAAAAACGCCAGGGTGGAGGCAGACTCAATGCAAAAGCTCTGCAGTCTAACCTAAAAGAAGAGTTCCAGTTATAGGGAATCCCCTTCATTAGAAATTCCACAGCATTCAAGGAGGAAATCCATGTTCTCAAGGCCATTATTTTGGAAGCCATATAATGCCCTGAGACTGGAGGACACATGTTAATGGCAATGGGCCAAGAGCAAAAACTTCACAAAATAAAACACAACTGCTTTCCCTAAGAAGACTTGTGGTGAGGAATAAGAGACAGCTTGACAGAACAATGCAAAGCAGACCCATAAATACATCTATGAGACTCTCTGTCCCACTACCTGTTTAGCAGGGATCTGACACCACAGCTACGTGAGAACAATGCAACCAGAGGCAGTTTTGACTAGCACATGTGCATTTGCACAGTGGTCCACCACTGTTAACAAGCAGTTTAAAGCCACAGTTTCACGGCAATTTAAACTACCACTTGCTAAAAGCAGCACTGTCTTCCTAAGGCCACTCCTTCCTCTGTTAAGCATTACTTCTGACACAAGGGGGAACACAACTGTATGATGAGTTGGATCAGGGGGCTCAGCCAGCTTGAAAGTAAATGGTGGATCGTAAGGTGAATCAGTCCTCCACGGTAGCTTGCTGTGCAACTGTAAAGATGCCTGTGCTGCAACAAAGGAGGAGGAAGGCAGCGCTGGGCAAGTCCTCAAAAAATAAAATCAGGGCTTGTTTACAGTGATCTTGAAATTGCATGGTAAGATGAGACAGGTATTTTGTAACATACAGCCACCAAATTTTCCTCAAATGCTATCCTCAACAACACCTATGAGAAAGAGTGTGATAGAATACAAACTGACTCCTAGAGCATAACACATAGTTTGCCAACTACTGTAATGTTATGCGTAAGAGACTGTATTTGTCTCCTGCATTGAGAAAAGTTTAGTACAAAGCTATTAAAATACAAACAGACTCTGTAGCAAGTTTTTCTCTTGGCCAATCATTTAAAAAAAGCTTTAAGTACTTCAGTTTTAAAAGCCAGATATTATAATGTGATAACTTCAGTTTGCAAGATAAAAATTATATTTAATATAATTCAGTATTATTTTTCTCCAGGAAATGCTGCATGCAAATTTAGTACTGAATCTTCCATTTTCCCTCAATGAATGTATAGTCTCAGACTCCCCACTGTCTTGGTTCCTTCACCTGTAAAAGGAAACTACAGGACTTCTCAGTTGTTTTATTCAGAAGTGCTTATAGAGTTCTGGTTGCAAGGTGCTACCAGTACACAAAACAATATTTGCTTACCTACAGTTACTGCAGCTACAACTGGAGAAACAATTACAGATAAGGTTACACCACCCGCGATAGCCAAGTTTCGCTTGTGCTTTGAAATGTCTTTGCCTTCATATCGATTGTGAATCTTAAGAAAAGAGAAAGAGGTTTTAGAGTATTATCATCATCAATAATATACTGCTTCAGGGACGGAAGAACTGACTGGAATAGTCTGGAACCTGTACCCTGTTCTCTTCCAGAGAGATCACATTCTATGTCACAATTTACTCTTTATCACAAACAAAACAAAATGTCTCCGTTATAGGCAACTTTAAAAGCCAGAAGTCCTCCCATCCAGCAATTAAGGATTTACTTTCAGCCTCAAGGTAGAACAGCCAAATCACTGAACAGCTGTTTCTGTTTGTTTAATCATTACTCCAGCTTACATGGTTGGGAAAAGTAGGCTATTTTCAGGATCAAAGAATTACCACATCTGATCACATTGACACTTATTCTCAGCCATCTTTCCTTGAACAATACAGAGTGAAACTTTCACAGGCACTAGATCTATGAAAACAGAGGTTGACATAACAGAGCCATGAAAACCTTGTAGTAAGGCATCCTTCACTAAGCATAGCCCAAGAGGAGAGGAGAGCAAGCACTCCATTGCTTTGGCACCCCTCATGACAACCTGTTGACACAAGAAATACTTCAGCAAACCTGTGTCTTTGCTGTGCTACTATTTACCAAGGAATCTGCTAAGCAGTATCCTCACTGATGGCTCACGTCTACAGTAACTCTGAAATGTGACTGCCTCAAACTTATCTGCCACAAATTTCACGTGACCTTGAAAGGCCTTCAAAGATCACTGTTTTACAGGGATTTTCCACTTTTTGTGAGCTTAATTTACTCTCTCTGGGAATGTGGCTTTCCAGGACATGCGCTTCATCTGTCATCATTCTTGGTTAAGACATAATTACAAAGGAACAATAGGTCGCTATCTTAATGGACATCATAAAGCCAAATTAATCCTCACCACATCTCAGGAGGAACATAAAAAATAGAGAGGATAATTACAATATTTTTGTATCAATATGATGCTGCAAAAAGAATGACATAAAATGAGTGGAAATCTTAAGTGTTGTGCTTTCTAAATTAAAATTTTAATTAGAGATTTGGTAGGGTAGTCCTCATTTTGGAATAAATGTAAATTATTTGTATTTATTCAGGCAAGACAGAGAAAGAAAAGGGAGAGAAGACACCGCATTTCATATAAAGAGAATGTATTTACTTGCTTTGAGGTATGTTATGCAGACTGAACGTGGAACATAGCTACCTGTGGATTGAAAAGGAGAAACTGAACAGTAGGAGTGTGTAAGAGTTTCAAACCCAGGGAAATCAGGTTTCATGGAGCTCTGAGTAACTAGCAGAATCATCTTAGGCACTGAATTTTACTGTTAGGTACAATTATAAGTACCAAACCAAAAGGCATACAACTACGTATACAGGCTACCGGATACCTTAAATGTAAAGCGATAAAAATGAATGGAAAGGAGAGGTTGCAGAGAAGAAACTGATTGAGAATACCGAGATACAAGGTTACACTGGTAGGAATGACCACGGAATAAGACTTCAGACTTTCTGACTTTTATTCAAATAAAAAAAAAACTGGGCCAGAAGAAGAGGGATTTTCAATAAACGTAGAAAACTGGTAGGTTACAAGACATATCTATAAAAAGAAAGCATTAGCACTTCCTTAACGAAGCTCCATCAAAGCACAAGGACAAACTCTTCCAATGCAAAGGGCAGAGAGAATGTTTTAAAAGAACAAGGAAGCTTCCTTTACCAAAGCAGCAGCAGCATTAAGAAAACAGAAAGTAGGTCAGATTACTATGAATGGATATAAAGGAACAGCATGAAGGTGTCAGGACAAAATCAGAAAGGTTAGAACAGAGGAGACAAAAAGCAAGGGACATCAAAGTGGACAAGAAATTATTCTGTAAGTATACTGCTAGTAAGAGGAAGACCAAAATGGATCAATTTGCCATTTAACAAAAAGGAAAGACAGACAGCAGATGAAACTGGAGCCCTGTTCAGTTTTTCTCCCCTCTAGCTGTCACTGAAGATCAACTGTGAGCCAAGTGACTGGTGACAAAGGAGTAAGATCTGTAGGGAAACTGCAGGTTAGAATGTACATACATGAGCTGATCTAAAAGCCACCTCAGCAGGCACAATTTCAGAGCCCCTAATAATAATTTTCAAAAATTATTATCCACAGAAGATGTCCAAAAAGAAAGAAAGAAAGAAAAAAATCAGTTAAACTGCAATGAGTCTTTAAAAAGGTGTAAAACAAGAGGCTGGGGAAATAAAGACCAGTGAACTCAACTTTAATTTCCCACGAAGTGAAAACTGAGAACTTGTAGACACCAAAGCAAATAAAGGAATAAAAAGGCCACACTGATTTGTTTTTTTTTTTTTTAAGTAGAAATCATGATGATCTGATTTTTTTCTGTAACAAGAAGCCTTGAGGATAGAGAGAAACAGATGTCATGCTCTCACTTGAACAAATTTTTGACGTTTTCTTGTATTACACTCGAACAGGTTATAGTAGTCCAGACTGAAAAATGGATTAGAGAAATCTATTAGCTTCAAGGAAAACTGTAAGAAAACATCTAAGTTGTGATTAGTTTCTTTTACTCCCCAGACTGAAACTATTCACTCTGTATTTTTCTTCCCCAAGAGATATACCCTGGATCCAACAGCATTAAACATTTTCATTAACCAGGAATATGGAAGGAGAAGAACATGTGTGTTGAATTTCAGGTCAATACAATCTGGCAAGGTTGCAAGAATGTCAGAGTTCATACTAGCCTTCAGAAGCTGAAAGATGACTAAGATGTGGCACAATGGTAATGAGCTCAAGACTACCCTTAGGAAGAAACCAACAGCCAAAATTACCAGAATGGTGGGGAAGGGTAGGTATTTTAGAGTACACAAAATGAAAATAGCATGCTGTTGAGAAAGATAACTGGCAGTTACATGCAGAGGATCACCCTTTTATTTCACTCAGCAGTAGTAATGCTTCAGCTTCACTGCTATATTCAAACTGGACAAAAGCAAAGGTGTATGAACAACTGGAAGGAAATCCAGAGAAGATGAGAATCGTAAGTCTCAAACCACGTGGCTTCTTGAGAGGTGGTTAAGAAAGACTGAAAATGCTGTTTGTTTGGAGATAAGAATTAAAGTGGACTTAGAAATTATCAAATGTGTACTGCGATATTGCAAAACAAAAGAATTCTTTATGTCAGCTGAGACAGAACAATAAGAATTTCATGTAGGAAGACCATGTTAGACCTACTCCAAAATCTAATAAGCAAAAGCAGAACACGCAATATTAATCTGAAACAGGTAACTGCTGGCTTCTTCCTCTTACCCTTTTTACAGTTCTAATGACTGTATGTGACTACGATAAAACAGAATAAAAGGATCAAAACACAACCGCAGCAGAAGGTAGGAGTACTTGCTTGAAAGCAAATAATAAAAATACAACTGAAAAGCTGCGTCTCTGGACTTTGGCAGCAACAGCTCATGTGAGAGAAACATCCTCTCCTCCACCCCAAATGAAAGTAGAATCATGTGCCTGTGCCAGTCACTGTGAGAATCCATGCTGATACAAGCAGAAACACAAATCTGATTATGCCATCCAGGACATGTAACTGAACACACAGCGCCTACTAAAGCAAGTCATCATTTCAGGAAGTCCATTTCTGAAAGACTTGAATAACTTACTACTTTATCCTAAATAGAAGACTCAATTATCTTCTGTCATTTATTTTATCCTAAAAGCTGTTATATTTTTTAGGGGAAATACATCAGCTACTTTCTGATTAACATGGTCATTCCTAGCTGATTCCCACAAACACTAAGTGAAGATAGATGCAGCCCAGCTACCTGCATGGAACACTGCTCCATATGGTGGACTTGTACAAGGCAACCAACAAGCTGCTGAGTATAAATGCTTAAATGTGTGCATGCAAACACCTATACTAGCAAAACCTTGTACTAAAATACTGGTAATTACCTGCTTTTAAGAAAAAAAATGATACCTTTTTTTTCCTTCCTTCTCCACTGTTGTTTAACTCTAAGGGGCACAAAGCAGTGATTAAAAACAAAGCAACTTTGAAAAAGAAGCATGGAAGAACTTCTACGGCAAGATGCAGAAACTGGAAGTTGTTCAGTGCTTTGCTCCGCCTGTTTTAAGAGGAACTGCATTCTTAAACACACTGCTTCTCCTTCTTGTACTACTGAAATAAGTTGTACAAGTTGAACATTACAGAGGTTCGTTGGTTTGTTTACTGGGGGGTTGGTTTGTTTCTGTTTTCAGGGTTTTTTCTAACACTGGTGAAGACTGCCCAAGTCATACAAAGCAGAAGGTAAAAAAAACTGAAACATGTTAGGAGTTGTAGTACATTTTACCTTACGTCCCACATACACAGGGATTCCAATAATCATAGCAGGAATAGCAATGCCAGCTATTAAGGCAATTCCTACAGGTGCTCCAACAAGTGTCCCTAGCTGCCACAGTATCTTCTTCTTACGGCTCCATGGTTTCTTTCCCCAAAATGTGCAACCTGAAGGGCTAATAGAAAGAAATGTACAGAAATTGTAAGCAAATCAACATAACTATACACTACTGTTCTTTAGTTCCGAAATTGTTAGGTTGAAATTACAGGTGTTATGGATACCAAACATCAGTTACTTCTGTGTTTTTTTTTAACTTTACAGCATATTGTGCAACATAAAGAGAAGCATTTTGTGTATTACTACATGCCAATCTGTGATAGCTTATAGAAACAGAGTTTCTGTATGACTATGAAGACAATACAGCAATATATGAAAACATCAGTGAAAATAGTATGTTAATCTAAACCCTCATTTGTTCTAATAAATACATGTTGTATGCATGAATCTTAGGAAGGTATTTTAAGATAAAAATATCACAGCACTACTTTTAATACATGCATTAAAAACAAACTTAATTCTCAGATATGGATACTTCAACTGTGATTCTCAGAAAGAAAGTCAGACTTACAGCACCAAAGAATCTACGTTTAAGTATTCTGGAAAACAAATTACCAACAACACAGATATTTTTTTGTTCTATGTACCTTAAATAATGTAAATCCGAGATCTCTTTCATACACAGCCAACAGAATTCACAGCCACAGACAGCACAAGTCATATGATTGCAGCTTCCATCATTCATTTTTATTATATAAGCAGCACAGCGGGGGCATGGCTTTATGTCATCAGCTGTTAAAAAATGAATATTAAGATCACATCAGTTCCTGAACAAGCAGATTTGATCAAAATATAGACATTTGTTTGAGAAAACTGACTGAACCATTACATGAAAAATGGAAGAAGTTTATTTTAAGTCTGCTTTACACATCCTGATTTGGAAATGACTTGATAGCTTTTTGTACTTGTAAACCTTGGACTGAGTAGAACTAATGAAAACAAGACATACTACCTCACATTCAAGTAATTGAATAGTTAATGCATGCACTCAGTTCAAGGATTTTCTAAGCTTAATGAAACACATATTAGAATCAGACATTAAATATGTATGTTAATACAGGACTGATAAATATGGTCTCTTTAAATATAATCCTGTTTTCCATTTTATGCTGATATCAGTCCTTTACTTGAATACTCAGTCTCCATTCTTATTTCTTTCTCTACCTTAAACCCATCCCCCTTTCCACATCAAGTATGTTTCTTTGGTATCATGAACCTCCTCTTGGGTCCTTTTCACACTCCTACTTAATACTTACTCCCTACAAAAAAAATATTGTAGAATGAAGAAAATTCTGAAGTTCTCCTTGCTCCCAAGTCAAATACTGAAAAATATGGATAAGCGACTAACTCTGTCATTAACAAACAAGGGGTCACTTAGCAACAGTGAAATACTTGTATGCTGACACAGCCACAGTTGTCATCTTCTCATTACTGATTACACCTGCACTTTGAGACAAGTTATTTACTTGCAGCAGCAGAAACACCTTGCAGCACCTAGTTCAGATGTCCAAGTGTACTGCCCCTGTGCTACTAGGCAAGACAAAGGGAAAAGAGGGAATACACTTCGTATAAAGAATATCCAAAGAGGTACAGAACCAGCACAAAAGAGTAACTCTACCAACTTCAGTGCACAGGGACAGACAGTGAAAGAATACAATAGCAATTCCCAGATGAGAACAGATGCACAGCCTATACAGCAGTTACTAAACTGAGCAAGTTCTTGCAGCACAGGTATAGCAGGGCTGATGCTGCTCATGCTGGGAGGGACTGAATGGTCAAGGAAAGGAGCTGGCATGCCAATTTATTTAAAGTTTATTTTTGAACATATTTGATAACTAGAGCAGGATGCCAATTTTTAAGGCAAGATGGGGTGCTTTGTTAAAATAAGCCAGCAAGAAAAACAAATTAGAGACTCCAAGTCCACAGCTGGGTTGGAGAATAACAGCCTCATTCTAAGTCTGAGAGAGACTTTCCTCCAGATATCTACCCTGATTAACCAGGCAGACACAAAGCTGCCAAATAAATCAGAGTTTGGTGTAATTGGAGCTAATTCTTACCAGCAGCAAACTGGACGTCTGCTTTGGAAAATACTAAATAGTTTATCCTCTTTTTGGCAGAAGTCACAAACAAGCTCAATTTTAAGATACAGAATGGTCTGCTTTCTAGTAGACAAGATAAGCATTTTACTAAAAAACAGAAATTAGTACTAACAAACACAGACGTCAAACATCAGAGCTGGCATCAGACTAACGGTCTATTTTGAAAGCAGAAAATAAGTAGTTTTGAGTTTTATTTTTAACAGCTTTTATTATTGCCAGCCCTATGAAATTTCACCTGCAGTAGAGAAAGTAAGTGTTCCCAGTGTTTGATGCAACTAACAAAAGAATGCTTTGCAGAGAGCTCCTCTGACTTTGTATTTTTCAGCTAAGACGAATTTCAAATGCCTCTCAGAGTGAAGTCAGGTGCTCTGGTCACAGAGTACTTCAAATTACAACATTTAAAATTTGAATTCAAGCTTCAAACAATAATCTTATGTTTCTGAAATATAAAGACAAAGCAGCTAGTATCTACCATGCTACTACTTATTCCCTTCTATGCTTTTTAGGGTTAATTGTGCAAATGTACAAGAAAAAGATATTTTACAGACACAGTATCTTAATCATAGATACCTGCTGCTCCAGATTCCTGGCTGTAACTAATAGATGAAGAACGAATTGTTCTCAGGCGCAGACTCTGAGCTCTCTCCTGGCGAGCAGCATCGCAGGTCTGATTGGGATGCCAAATCTGCTTACAATGGTAGCAAAACTCAGTTCCACAGCCTTCTCGTCCACACGTAAGCTTAGGACAGCTGGCACATCCAAAAGCGATTACAGCATATCTTGAATGATCAAGAGGGGCAAGAGAGGATTTTGTTAATAAAACCAATTCTATCTATAGACCAAGACAGAGAAGACAACTGCCAGAGCAGCTGAAGCAGGTACAGAGGCAGCGCAGATCAGGAGTTTACATTAGGTTCCCTACAACCTCCTTCCACAATTATCACATTAGACTGTGGTTGTACACAAATATTATAACCAGTGCAACACTTCACTCTTCCCCACCTTAATAACTTAAATCAGGACTGAAATATTCTGTATTTAAGGCTGAATGTACCACTGTAAACTTCACAGTCACAAATCACCAGAGTTTAGAAGAATGGGACAATAAAACCAGAGAAGGTATTTAAGCAAATAGAAAAAGTTACAGTTTCAAAAGTGTCCTAGTCACTATGAACATGTCTAAGCTTGACCCTTTTTACATCCGTGAGGATCCCTGCTAAGTGATCTGTCACAAATAAATTCCTCCATCAGGTTTGCACTTTAAAGTGTACAGGATGAAAATACAATGTGTATTACAGTTAATATTAATCCTAAATACATACACACACACAAACACACATGCCTTAATTCCCTGCCCATTGTAATTTTTTCAATTATTTTATGCAAAAGCTTTCTTTTAAATAAACTAAGTCCACTGGTATGAACACTTAAAGCTTTACACTGAACAGTACCCCTGAATAGACTTCAACAGACTTCTAAACGCAGCAATGCCTAAATTGATGGCTATTCAAATGAAGGTATTTACATTTTAGAAGACTAAATTGTTTTTTTCTACCCCCTGCCCAATTTATAGCAGTTATATAAATTAATTCAAAAAATTCTTTATCAGTAATGATACCAAAATTATCCCCACTCATATGTATCTGCCCATTTAGCTATTGCTCATTTTAGAGTAGCTAGATCTGAAGCTCTAAAGTTAATGCAAATCCTACCCCCTTCCTTAGTGTTTTGAAACAGTGTGTTTGAGCTTTACTCCCCCCAGAAGTTCTGCAAACAAATAGGAGTTTTCAACCCTTAATTCACAGACGATGCAGTGACAAATAAAAATGAGATATGTGCTTGCCTGTTTTCAAGTATTTCTTACTTTCCAAGTAAAAATTTGTTTCAGTAATTGCTAGACTTCTATATTGTTGCCAAGTTAATCAGCTCTATTATCCCCACTTACTGCACACTGAGAAGATAATTGCTTTGTGTGTACACAAGGAGACACTGATCCAAATGCTTCTTCAGTATAGAGGCACACATTCAGGACTCACTAATGTTGTATCAAAGAATCTCAAGTGTAGACCACAGAACAAAGTATCGATTTATATCCTGCCTCCCATTGCTAATAAAGAATGGGCACATCTCTGAAAGCGCTCCCCATTTGGGTCTGATTTATTACCTTTAGAAAGTCACTTCTTAAACCAAAGTTATCTTCAGTTCAAACTGAATAAGACTACAGATTTAATTTTGACATTTTGCATTCGTTTTACAGGTGATGTGAAAGGCAAAAGTTCTTGTCAAGCTGAGAGAAGGGACAACCAACCAAATTCAAAGTCATAATGAGTAAAACGAAAACCAGAGACAAAGAGCAATTAACTGAAGAAAGGACGTACAGCGAGAGGAAAAATGAAGGAATTTGCACTTTTTTGCCCGATCTGCTTTTTGCTTGACACAGACAAATGATAGGAATTGCTGCTCCCTTCTAATACTGCCAGCAATACAACCTCAGAGCAAAATCATTAAATAATTCAGACAGAAGAAATGACAGAGCACATTTGGAATAGTGACTTACTAGGGCCCGCTAAAATGACACTGGAAAACTGATATGAAGAAACAGAATATAAAAAAAAGTGGTCTGGAACAAAGCCCAAAAGGGTTCCTTATCCATAGCTGCTTCCCCAGGGAATGATCACCTACTTGCCAGTGTCCCCTACACAGCCACTACAGGTAGGCTGCAGCAGGTCCAGATTCTTCAATATTTCAGGAACCATCAACAGTCAGGATGCATTTGAGCTTGCAACAAAAACTAAGGATAAAGTGTCCCAGGATCAGAAAGGCCACGGTGCCACCACTATGGCCCATTCATGGCATTAAACTTCTTTAGCAAAGAGACCCTATAGTTCCCAAGCAGCTTTTTGAGGGCATAACTACCACAACAGAGGTTCTCCTCCTAACAAATCTCTAGTTTCTTTCTTGGGGAAGATATGACATTTTCCCCTGGGACAGCATTAGTAGCAATACACTCACTACTTTATTTCAAAATCTGTTTGGTTCCAGTTTTGTCATCTCTAAGACCTATTTTTACCTCAAATAGAGTGAAAGACATCTGAAAGATATTTACTTCTTAAACAGTCTTTGTTGTTTCACAGGGGCCCATGATGTAAACCAACCCCATTATAACAGAGTAACCTAGCTTCCTTTTTTTTTTCCCTTCCCCTTCATCATTTTTTCCCCATCAGGGATCAAAGCTTTTAGAATTATTTTCTCTTTATCTGGCCCAGATCTCTGTCCAAGTGTGATGCCCAAACACTGAAATATTACATGGGATGTTTCCTCAATGCTGAGGAGAGCCTAAGCACTGTCATGCACTGTCCACCCAATTCCTTCTTACCTATTTGTGCAGTAGTTTTTTTTCCTCACTGAGATGCTCCACTTTCCACCTATTCTCTACTTATTACAGTACTTATTTTTAAGACAACCTTAGGAAATAGTGCAACCCCCTAAAGTTACTGCAGTTATTGAGATTAATTGCAAATTCAGTAAATCCATTCCACCCAGCTCCTTCATGAAATATTTGACCCATGCTAAAATCAGTTCAGGTACTATCATAAACCCAATGCATTGTCGGCACTATGTACCAAAAACCATTCAGAAAAAAAGCCCTCAATTTTAACTGCATATTGTACAAGTTGATTACAGTTGCCAAAGCAATGAGAAACTGAACTACTATTGTATCACATAACTGTTAAAGTATCTGCTGATCTGAAGCTTGTGGGTACTGTATGTGATACCTCATCATTAAACAATGCTGGCATAGGCTGTTCAGTGGAAGTCTGAATAGCGCTTGCGTCCCTAATCCTCACACCTATACTATTCCTTCATCCCCTCCTACGCTCCACAACGACATTAAGTCCCTGTTACTAAATTCTATACCACCGCCACTTCCCCCCACCTCCCTGGGTGCTCCTTCTGATCTCCCTGGCTGACGGTGAGGTGAGAGACCAGTGCTGCAAGCAGGCTTCCAGCCAGGCACATACCAGCTTGCAGACACTGCTGCAGTGGCTGCCTGAAAGGCCAAATTAAAAGAGGTCACTGTAGGATAAATGTGCAGCATAGGTATTTACTTCGCTTGGAGGCATTACTGATGGCCTCTCATTTGCACAAGTAATATGTTGGGGTTTCTTTTTCCCAAAGTTCTTAGATTAGCTTATGCTGAGTGCTCACCCCCCTCTGCCCAACATATCTAAAGGTGCTAAAGGTTTCAAAAGTGATCAGGATAAGCCTGGAAAAAAGACAAAACATGATCGCACAAGCTCTTGTTTCTTTAGGATGACAACCATAATGAATGATCCTTTGGAGAAGTATCCAAGTAACAGATTTCATCCAACTTTATTATAGTAATGAGAACTCCCCTCACACAAACACTGCTAGTTCAGCTTCCTGGCAGCATGCTGTGTTTTCCACAGGATTCACTCTCAGAGTAAGGAGTATGCAGGAGGCAGTTCTGGAGCAATGACTTAAATATTTGCTGTGGTTGCATATGATTGCACTTAACTAACTTCATTCTGAAGATCCACTTTTTATAATGGTATATTACCTATAGCAGTTATCATTACAGCATCTTAATAGCCCATTTAAAGATACTTAGGATTTATTTTTTAACAGATGACTTATGCACAATAAATAAGCACGGTGAAGAGTCTCTATCAAACAAATCTGACTTTGCCTACTTGCTGAAGTACTAAATCAGTATCTGAATCACAAAATCATGGTTTAACAGAAAGTGGTTTAACAGCTCTTACATACTTCCCGTTACCCTCAGTAACAACTGTTTGTCCCAAACACAAATGCTCAGGGAAACTTGAGCAAATCATACCTCTGCCTATCTAATAAAGGCTTCTAGTGGTTGTTTTCTTTTGCAGTATCAAAATATTACAGGCAAGCTATACTGGTTCTGCTCATGACTGTTAAATGCTCAGGCAACCAATTCATCTCTCAAGTAATTCTCCTTCTCAAACTATACCACTGGAATGCCATCCATTTTGGGCCAGAGGACACAGGGGACTATCACCTTCTCGGCCCCTGCTTTTGACCCACATTAGCAAATTTTGTTTCATTTAAAGTATAAAAGCAGAACTGCATTACAAGTAAGCTTCTTAACATACAGGTTAAATCTGAAAGCCTCCTAAACATCAGACACCTAAACATTAATATATGAACATTTAATCTACCTAACAGTCTACAATTCATATAATCACCAATTTGCTTTTTATCTTCCAACATTCTTCCTTTTCTTCTTTCTACTTAATTGCTCATCTGTGAGGCTTTGGAACAGAGATGTCACCTTCTTCGTTTGTAGTATGCACTGCACATCCGGATTGTAGTCATGGCTATAACCTTTAGGTATTACAACAACACACACAATCTCTAAAATAGCAACTTGAAGGGCATTATGAGACACCAACAGCAGAAAAGTGTGATGAGCTGCTCAGTAGTATTCAGCCTACTCACGTCAGAATTCAGAATGGTTTCAGAACGGCTGAAGTATTAAAGCAATGATAAAACACTATGTTCCCCAGATAATAAGCAGGAACAAGCTGATTATTATCTTACATTACAATCCTGTTGACAGGCAACAAGCGGTGTCTCAACCAGTCACAAGATGGATGACATCTAAGGCTGGAAAGGCTTTTTTATTGAAAAAAATCTTCCATCATTTTCCACAGTTAAACGTCACCAAAATACCCACTGTGCCTTAACAAATGGACTAAGTTAAAAGTACAGCCACCAAGTTTTCACTTCTCTTTAGTGGGAGATCTGCATTGTTGCCTTGGAAGTGCAACATCTTGATTTTTTTTGCTGGATGTAGGTACATAGCAACTACCTACCAGTAAGTTTCATGACATTTCTGTAATTCCCTCTGTTTAGAAAAAAATCCTACTTGAGGATGGATTTACACTGGGAAGTGGGCCGTGACTTAAGTAGGGTTTTTTTGTTGTTGCAGTTTTCATCTGTTGTGTTCTTTTGGGTTTTAAGAGAATTCTGCCTATCACCTACTCAAAACAACACATAACAGAATGCTAAAGCAAAGCAATCAACTTTTGAAAAGCCATAATGTTATGAACATTATTTATGCTGTCACTTTTTGCAGATATTGGGAAACAAAGTACATACCCGCAATCCGGAGCTGGGCACCACCTACAATCAGGATCCGCAACCAGCCAGCGCCTAAGCATAAACTCTTCGTATTTTTCCATCAAGATGTCATCATTCAGTATCAAACGAATATCATGAGGATTAAATCGTTCTGAGCATTCTGGACAGCTAATATTAACTCTGCTCTCAGAGATCTCTATCCGGAGATACTGACGCAAACAATCCACACACGATCTGTGGTGACAAGTCATTATCTCCGGGAACCTGTCCTTGGAGTGCCGCAAAAGGCACAAGGGGCATTCCATGAAGTCTCCGCTTGGTTTGCTGCTAGAGGTTGTTCCATTATCAGAAGAGGTACATGTAGAGAAAACAGAGTTTTTGTCTGTACACATTTCTGAATGAATACTTTCAATACTTGCAATTCCATCAACACCTCCATTTAAATCCCTAGACTTGCGTTTTGTGTCTTTTTTTCTCCGAAAAAGAGAGCCCAGTGAAATTCTTCTTTTCTTTGGTGCCTTTTTAACTGATGGCAAGCTCACAGAGGAGGCAGAAGACTGGAGGTCCCGATCAGAACCCATTTGCCGATGTAAACTCATGTCTAGGTCAGTCATAGGAAATGGGTTAAATTTCATATACAATGCTAATCATTTCTAAGGATCAAAATAACGGGAGTCAGAGAATACAGGCATATTATTATGTAATCCAGTTTGAGAGTCTTCATGCAGAAAATTCACATGAATCTGCTTCCAGCATATTCTTCAGAGGAATTCCCTTTATTAGGAAGAAAGAAGAAAAAAAACAGATTAGAAACGCACCCATCACTTTCAGTTCTGAAAGGCCACAGCACTCTGATGACTCATTATTCATATTACTACCATCCTGTCACCATCTGACATGATACTTTTTCTGTCAGCTTGTTCTATCCTTTACATCTTACTCATTTTAACAAGCCTGAAATTTCCCTGTGGTCAAGGAATATCCTTGCAACACATAAGCAAGTGCTGAGAACAGCATCTTCACTTTCCTGCTCCACAAGGGAGATGGTGTGTGCATGTGTAAAAATTACCATAACCCAAGGTGACAACTAAGTAAGCGCATAACAAGTTCTTCTATAAAGACTAGTAATAGGCTTACAGCATTGGAAACTTTTCTGTTTTCCCTATCTTAACCTTTCCACATGTCATGTACAAACCCTATATAGTTAATTATAAGAAAGATGTGCCTATTTGGAATCTATTTAGACTGCCAGCAGGAACTGAATCACTGTGGCCAAACAACTCAAGATATTCACAAAATGTAAGGGTTCTCAGGGAAGTACCCAGATGCATTTTTATCATGCAAGGCACCTGAATATTTCAGGAAGCAGAGCTGCATAGTAAGTGACACCCAATGCTGTCTTGCTCTTCAACTTCCATATTGCTATTCAAGCAATCACTAGTTAAGGTGACATTTGATTTTGTTATTATACTGACTTTAATTAAAAAAAGCTCCAACCCCCCAGATTCTCATATCACATACAAAGCTTCAACTATTTCCAACTATTTCCTGTCTTCAGGACAGGATCACTGAGATGACTGGGTCAAGACTGGGAAGTTTCAGAGGAAGGCTGACCAGCCTCAGGAACAGGAATCCCTCTCTGAAGAGGAAACACAGAAATAGCCCCCAGGCTGTCCAGCTCACCAAAGCAATGCCTGCACCACACCCACTGCTGGGCCCTCTGCAGAGCACTGTAGCTTGGTATTATATACATACCAGCAGGGAGCCAAGTCAACATTACTTATTTATACTATTATCTAGTACAGTAGTACCCTACCAGACTACTACAGTAGTACTCTTACCAGAATACATCCTGCCTCAAGTGTAAGAATTTAAAAAGAAAAAAACCCCAAACTAACAAAAAAAACCCAAACCACACAAATGAAAAAAAGGGAACCAATCCATTAAAAAAAAAAAAAAAAGTAGTACCCACACCCCCGTCTCATCTGATTTGGCTGATTTTGTTGGCTGATATTCAAGAATCACCTGCTGCAAGCTCAGGAGTGTTGCATCCCAACTAGAAGGAAGTGCTGCAGGAGGGCCAGGAGACCTCCTTGGATGGATAAGGAGCTGCTGAGGAAACTTAAGAGGGGAAAAAGAGGCTTATAAAAGGTGGAAGCAAGGACAGCGGCCTGGGAACAATACAGGGATGATGTCCGGGAAGCTAGGGACCAGGTTAGGAAAGCTAAGGCCCTGTTCGAACTAAACTTGGCTGGAGATGTGAAAGATAACAGGAAGGGATTCTATAGGTACATAGTGAATTAAAGACAGATTAGGGACAATGTGGGCCCCTCCAGAAGCTATCAGGAGAACTGGCTACCATGGATTTGGAGAAGGCTGAGGTTCTTAATGACTTCTTTGCCTCAGT
>JAOEHY010008598.1:24493-47275 GCA_025447955.1 Psilopsiagon aurifrons | reverse complement strand
GAGGAAGCAGAGACAGGACACCTGACCCAAACTGACCAAAGAGGTATTCCATATCACAGCACGTCATGCCCAGGATGTGAAAATTGGGGGCAGGGAGCTGGAAAGGTTAGACCAGTGCTTGGGTCAGGCTGGGTATCTGCTGGCTGGTGGTGAGCGGTTGTATTTTCTTCCCTTGTTGTTTCCCTTGCCACTATTATTATTTGTGGTAGCAGTAGTGATTTGAATTATACCTTAGTTACTGGACTGTTCTTGTCTCAACCCTTCGTGTCGCATGATGGGAACCCAAAAGAACTGTCGTGGTTTAAGCGCAGCCGTAACTCATGCAGTTGCTCTCTCACCCCCCTTTCTTCTCCCTACCCACTCCTGGAGGGGTGGGGAGGAGAATCGAAAGAATGTAACTCCCACGGGTTGAGAAGCTGAACAAAGAGAAGTAAACCAACTTACTTTAGTTCTCATGGCTCCCTGATCAATGCACAATCTTCTGTTGTGCTTTACATTATGTTATTTGTACCTTAAAAATTGTTAGCATTGTACTTTATTTGTATTTTTTATAGAAAAAATGAAGCTCTGCATTTTCTCAACTTCAGGTGTAGTATGAGGAAAACACTTCTTTACCTGTAAATTAAAGCAATAGAGGTATTCCATTTCATTAGCCTGACTTTATTTGACAATGTCAATAATATGAGAAATTCATAAGGGAATTAATTTTACCTAAATCTGTCTAGGCATCCAGTGCTTCTCTCTCATCAGTGCTATGTGTCTACTGATTCCTTTACAGTCAGTGGAGAGAAAGAAGGGCATCTCTGGAGAGCTATTCATCCCATTTTAAGAGAGATGTTTGTGTTATGTGGTCTGAATTGGTCCCAAGGGGATGAGAATAATTGCACTGTTGGGGTCCCTCTCTTCCATTCCTCTAGGCCCTCTCAATCATTGATAGTAAGTAATAACTTACTTTGATTAAAATGGGAACTTTCAGACAACTAATTAGATGAAATTACTCTTATTCTCACGGTCTATGTTTTAGGGGAAGGACAGTACAACAAATACTGTGATTTGGAGTCTTCACGGACAGCAAGATACCATTAAAGAGGTACTAGGGAGGGTTCCCTTCTACCTGGGCTCCCACACTGTCCTCAGAGAAGAGGAAACCTTTTCTCTCTGCAGTGTGCCCCCCTTGTAGTGTACAGCCTTTTTTTCCAGGCTGCTTTAATCACATTTTTAGCAATACATCCAGATTATATTGGTCCTTAATTCCTTCCAGAACACAGTGGCAAAGGAGATACTCTTAAATTGGTAAAGAGGTTATTGAAACATGTCCTCCCTCACCAGACTCTACTCTTTCCCCAGCCTCTTGCAATTTTTTCTCTTTTTCTTTCTTGTCAGCAAAACAAAGAAATCATTTTTAGCAAGTCTCATACACAAGTTGGCAAGGAGAACATTCTTAAATATCACAGTGTTATTATGATAAGAACAGCACATTCCAGGCGGAAAAACTGCAGATTATGGCAACCTTCAATAAGTATGGCTGATATTAAAAGTTAAATTTTTTAAATTTTCTTTAGCACCCAAAAATCCATTAGCAAGCCTATCAAAAAAAGAAGAGCCTATCAGAATTTCAAATAAAAGCAATGAAATATCCATTTATGAATACTTTTCTCCCAGATCCTCTGTGCATCTTAAGCAGAAAATGATATATACCAACTTCAGAAATACAGTTACCATATTTGAACATCTGAGGTATAGGAAAATACCAGAAATACGTATTTTTAAATTTTCTTCTATTTTTATTTGAGAATATGAAGGTGTAAGAAGAAAAAACCCCATCAAACCAAAACCCTATTCAAATCTATATCATGATCTCTCCCTCTTTCAGAAAAAGAAATATGACCTCTTCATTACTCCAGCAAGTCCAATCTTGTCATAAGCAAAACACATCGTTCTGTGCTAGCTGCAAATAAAGAAATCTGTATAAAAGAGTCTAGCACAGTATCAAAAGATATTGAGAAAGAAGAACCACTCTATGGTTCTTCCTGAAGCTAACTGACATCCTTTTAGTACTTAAATCTCAAAAATTGTGTTAGTTCTTTATTAGTTGCCCCCACAAAGGAACAGGTTAAAGAATTACTAACAGATAATTACTCCTTAATGAAAGCTGAGCTGATAATAGTGATGAATAATATTTTTGCACCTTTAAAATAGCTTGTAAGACTACAAACACTGAAGCCTTCATCAAACATAGACTATGTCATCTTGGAACAACAAGGGAATGCCAGACAAATCATGACTGGCCCCTTCTGTGTAATTCTCTTCACATGCCCATCTAAGATTTCTCTGTAGCTCAAGAGTTTGCAAGAGCCAGCTTCCAGACTTGCATAGGTTTGGATGAACCTATGATGACATCCAGGATGAACTCAGGGACCCTGCTGAGTTTGATCCTCTGCTCAGCTCAGGGCCAGCTTTGAAATTGCATAAGGTTGCTCAGGGCCTTGTCCAAACATTTTAAAGAATTTCCAAGGATGGAGGTTCCACTTTGTTCATTCAGAGTATCTCCAGATTTTGACCACTATCATTGTGAAGAATTTTTCACTTCAATATAGTAAATCTGAGCTTAGCTAAAGCTCTGATTACTTTAAAACCCAGCAGGTCTGCATGGTACTAGGGGATCTCCAGGGCAAGACCTTCAGAAAGCACCAGCGATGCCTTGTCTTCCATCTGCTGGTTACATGGCATTGGGCCACCAGCCCAGACACAAAATGCCAAATGGGTTAGTGAAGCACAAATTCCAGAGTAGCTCCAAGCGTCTCCTCAGCTCCATAGCAGAATGTCGCATATCTTCCGGGAGATTGTGGAGCAGATGGACATTTCAAGACTTGAAAAAAGGATTGCTAGTTGTTCCTATGCTTCCACTTCTCTAAAGATTTTTAAGGATGTCCTTGAAAACCTCCACCTATGCAACTTACTGGAGGGACCTGTTGCAGAGAAACCCATCCAGCTGGGAAATATTAGGATTATTAATTTTATAAGATAAGGATTCTTGCAGTGTGATGCTCTGGAGCATCCTGACAGAGTCTAGGAAAACAAGGGGAAATGTCATTAACATAAAACTTCATGCTAATATAATGATTCTTCCTATTTCTTTTATAATATCTTTCAATTTAAGCAAACAATATTCAACTAACGAAAAATAAATCTATACATAAAGGCACAACATATCCTAAAATTAATGAATAACCAGTGATACAAATAATACTTGTGTTGTTTTCCAGTCCAATGGAGTTTACCTTCAGCAGTTCTGGTCCTGCATTTGTGAGTGAAAATTGCATCTGTTAACCAGCAAAAGGATGTCAAGTTGTCCCCAGAGCAAGGTACATGTCAGCCAGAGGAAGGAGAAAAGAACAAAGAAAGCACAAAACTAAACAGTGTTTCTAAAAATATGTTTTCTTTTATGTCTCACCACTAGAGCAACCCGCTGTTGAATTCGATTTAGGCTTTTTTGGTATTCATTTTCTCACTCATAAGCATTACCTATTTTGATAACACTTCTTTACAATAAAGTTAAACAATGCAAGACTGCTGTAGTTTAAGGCCAGTCAGCAGCTAAGTTCCATGCAGCTGCTTGCTCACGCCCCTGACTCCTCAGTGGGATGGGGAGGAGAATCAGAAAGAATGTACAAACCTGTGGGTTGAAGTAAGAACAGTTTAATAATTGAAAGCAAAATATAATAGTAACAATCATAGAAAATAGAGATATGAAGAAATAAATGATGCACAATGCAATTGCTCACCACCCACTGACCAATGACCAGCATGACCTGAGCTACCATGGAACCCTCCCAGCCAACTCCCCCCAGTTTATATACTGGGCATGAGGTGTTGTGCTATGGAATACCCCTTTGGCCAGTTTGAGTCAGTTGTCCTGTGTCTGCTCCCTCCTGGCTTCTTGAGCTCCTCCTCACTGGCAGAGCTTGAGAGACTGAAAAGTCCTTGATCAGGGTAAGCACTACTTAGCAACAACTGAAGTAATGATGTGTTATCAACATTGTTCTCAGACTAAAGCCAAAGCACAACACTGCACCAACAACTAGGAAGAAAATTAACTCCATCCCAGCTGTAACCAGAAAAAAGCTTTATTTTATTTATAGCAAAGCAAGCCACAAATCTATTCTAATATTGCTGCAACACTTTTAATTTTTTTTCTCAGATTTTGTATGACTCAATAAAATAGACTATTATCAAGTTGGGCTTGGTAAAAATGTTGTAACTGAAGCTGCATGATCTCAAAATAGTCACAAAAGAATCCAAAATTAATATGCCAGTTTATGACTACAGATCCTACCAAAATCCAGCTACAGCTACTTAAGAGATCCTCATTAGCATTTTGCTAAATTAAAAGTATAATTATAGTCCCTGAATATGGGGTTTTTTTTCAAAAAAAATAAGTAGGTTTTAGTTCTGGACATTAAAAAACCAACCAACCAACCAAACAAACAAACAAAAAAAACACCCAAAAAAAACAAAAAAACAAAGCAAAAAAAAAAACCAACCACAAAACCTAACAACCAAAACCAGTAAAGCAACTCCAAACAAGACCCAAACTTTTAAAAACTGCTTGTAAGCACAGCTCAGAAAATAGTACTATCGACTTTCGTAAGACTTCCATCAAACTTTTCCTTTAAGGAAGTCAGTTTGGAAAAAAAATGTAGTATGGACAAGGTCTGGCAAGCTAATTGTAAAAAATAGATGGGCCAACTTTATTTTCCAATTTTCTGTGCAATTTGTGGTCACAGCATTCCACACTGGGGGTGATGGCCGTGATTTCCTTCCTGTTCAAGAAAATGTCAGAGGAACAACATTAGTGACATGTGTCCTGTCTACACAGGGCTTTTTATTTTGCAATGAAATGCTTTTACTTCAGCACTTTCTCCAGTCCTATGCACTGATTAATTATTTTCTCTTCTAACAGAGAAATCTGTCCCAAATAATTCTAGGGCTATTTTTTTGCAATGCTCAGTGAACTAACAGCAGTGCAACTGATGTGCAAATAGATTAGATTTAATAATAGAAGTATATGTCCAGGGTCTACTAATAGTTTTCTCCAGTTTAATGAGATCAAAACATTAGATGTAAACATGTTTTTGTGCAAGCTTTACGCAACAGAGGCATTTTGTCATTAAAATTACAGCTTGTTTTCAGCTCAAATTCCAGCAAAATCACAGCTGTGTTTTATGAGAATACGCATAAATTCTTTGCAACCATTTTGGGCTGGAATGACAAATGTCATATTTCCATTTCTTTGTAGAATGATGCCATTGCAGTTGATTTTCCATTTTGATATATATGAGATTAAAAAAAAAAAAAAAAGAAAAAAAGGGGGAGGAAAAGCCACGCTATTAAAATGAAGTACTATGAAGAACAGTTTTGGTTTATTAGTCTTGGGTCTTATAGCTTTTGTTTTCCATGGATCTTATTCAGTTACGTTCTCTTTCTGAAAGTCATTTCACATGAAAAGTAAATGGAAGTTGTTTTATAGCAAAAAGACTATTCAATTAGTATCTGTGTATTGTGAAGTGGCTTGTTTTTCATCTGTTTGTTGCTATTGTCACTATCTTTTTGGAAAAAAAAAAAACGAACCAGTGTAAAACAAAAAAAAAAAAACCAAAATCCAAACCCAATCCAAACCCCTATGTGCTCTTGCCTTGCTTTTGCTGCAGTTTTGAGATGGTGTTTGTTGGCTAGCATATGGCATACTGAGAATGATACTGGTAAATTACCTTGACCTTTATAATGTTCTTAATTTTGGTTGGCTACTCATTCAACTCACCAACATTTACAGCCGTACACATTTCTGGGGAAGGCAGAGCTAGGTACTAAAATGGAAAATGTCAAATGCTCACATACTCCAAGGACATGCTAGGCATTCAAATTCTCATACTTTATTATCATAGCAAAAAGCTGCAATAAGAGTAGGAAATAAACTTACATTAATCTACAGACTTGACAGATGGTAACAAAGAGGACAACTGGCACAAGCCAACCTGCTGACTTTAAGATGTTTGTTTGTGGTCACCTTCAGATACTGCTCATTCTTTCTTAGATGAGTCATAAACAATGGAGTCACTGAAAACGATTGCCAGTCTGTATGTGATCTGCTCATGCTCTTGCTGTCAAAACTGGAAGCAATACTGCAGAGTCCCTTAGTGAGACAGTACCTGCCATGTTCCAGTTACTCTGGTGCTTATAGATCTGCCTGCGATTACACTCCGCTTCAAATACAAGCACTGTTTCACTTCCGCTCTCCTGTCCACTTGCCTCCAATTCTCACTTCATAACTTGTTTTCTCACTTTCAGCCCCTTATTTAAAGCTCACCTTGGTATTTTTTCTGCTCTCCTCACTAATTTGCACGAAAATACTAGGGTAGCATTCTAGCAAAAATGAAATAGTTTCAATTAAATTATACATGTACCATGACTTAAAGAGAGGAAAAATGACATAGGAAGAATTAATGGCAGATTTTATACTAAAAAATTAAATGATGCATATGTTTTTAATACACAGATTAGCCAAACAGTTAGGAAGCTAGCAACATTGAAATAGTTCCTGCCTGAAAGGAGATACAACACAAAGATTTTAAATTATGTTGGGTTTAAAAACTTCATCTAGATTACAAGTAAGCAAAACATTGCTGTGCACCTTCCTTCTTCCTCATATGTGTAAAATATTCATGCTGAACCGTAATGACAAGGGGCCAACAGTATCAAATTCAGAAAGAAGGGAGTGCAGTTTGTAATTAACAGTTTTTCCTATTTGTTTATTTATTTTCAGTTGTGACCTTGTTTGTGCTACCATGAAAAAGTATTAAAGTGGAAATAAATCTCTATAGTTTACCTTGATGTATCAGAGAATGTACTCTATGTCAAGGTACTTAGTCTCTGTCAGACCAGTACATTGCTTCCCAGTCATCTTGGTATTATTCTTATCAGATAAAACAGACGAATATACAGGTCCTGTTATGAGTTCATAAGATTTTCATGAGACAACAAACCTCTAGCAGCAGTGAAAAACTGTTAGATAAAACCCACCTTAAGTAAGGAAGTTTGTATTGTCACAGTGTTACTATGTCCAGTTTTGACTTAAGATGCCTTTGCACTGCATTATATTGTATTTTGCGAAAAATAGTGTGTTTATACATAGACACTGTACAGAAATACAAATACCCTCTGTACAGATACAGAGAGTGCACATATAACCTCATGTAACCTTATACATGAAGTTACAGAATGGTTGAGGTTGGGAGGGACCTCTGGACATATCTGATTCAAGCTTGCTGCTCAGGGTTGCCTCCAGCCAGTGGGCGAGGATCATTTTCAGTTGGGCTTTGAATATTTTCAGGGGTGGAGACTCACAACCTCCTAGGAGAACCTGTGCCAGTGTCTGGTGACCCTCCCAGTTAAAAAGTGCCTCCTGATGCTCAGAGTGAACACCCTGTGTTTCAGTTAGTGCCCATTGGTTCTGATCTTGTCACTAGGCATCTAGAAAGAATCTGTTTCTGTCCTCATTGCACGCTCCTTTCAAGTATTCATATATTTATAAAATCCTCCCTGAGCCTACTTTTGTCCAGGCTGGGTAGCCCCAATTCTCTCAGCCTTTCCTCATAGGAGAGCTGCTACACTCCTTTCTTCATCTTCATTTCTTCTTCTGCATAGAACTCTGCACTTCTTGTTAAACTACGTGAAGTTCCTTGCCTTGCTTGACTGCTTTGTTGCAGAAATTGCACATACAAGTAGCCACACAATTTGGTATGTCTCTCTTCTGCAAATTGATGACTAAGTTGCTAAGTAACAGAATAATATTTGTGAAAATCATGTCACGTGGTAGCTATGTGATTTGTGTAAATGGTGTTGACACAAATGTGTCATCTCACAACCTTAGTTTGTGTTCTTAACTTTAATAAACTAACCAAAGTTAAACTGATATGGTGTTTTCCTATGGAAAACTTAGAGACCTATTTTATGTAGCAGAGGATTTGATCTAAAGAAAGTTTGGCAAACAGTGTCTTAGGGAATACATTTCTCGAGTAAATATTCAGATCCTTTTGGATTAATTCTTCCCTTGCGCATCAGTTTTACAACCTAGATACCCATTGGTTCAATAAAATAACATTGGTGTAAAACTAAGACTAACCATGGGAAAATCAGGTTTATTTGTCATTCTGTTAAGGGAAGTTTTTCTTGCTTGTTGCAGGTCAGGCACTTACACAAAAGCAATAGTTTTGCCACCATTAAATGTAAATAAAGCCTTTTGCAAGCATTTAGCATTAGCCAAATCATCTTAAATCTGTTGAGTGTTTACATTAGGCTTAGGAAAGCTAACAAGTTGTTAATCTTAATTTCTTCTATGAAACTGTTGTGTGCACAGTCAAACAGCTGCTCTGTTCCACACCAGAAGATGAAGAAAGTGATTCTCGATAAATCCCAAAGGGAGAAGGTGTTAGGAAGTACAAAATTAATGCCTCGCTCTCATCTAAGATTGGATCCTAGGACATCCTAGTTTTGGAAGGTTGTTTGTGTTATACAATATGGTAAGCTACTCAGTTCAGTTTTTTTTCAGCTAAACACAGGTCATATCTACATTATATTACGGCTGTAACTAGTTCTGTAATGTCCTGAGAAAATGATTGGTAGAGTAAAACTTGAAGGAATCAAATAGTATTGCAATTTTATAGCCATATCTCTGCTGAGAATCAGCATAATCATTTCTTATTGAACAAAAATATTCTCTTCAGATGGTAGAGATGCAGATATCCAAGCAGTGATATTTACCCTTAACTTTTCTGATCCTATCTTATGGTAAGTGACTTTAAAACTTCCATCCTTGGTTTAGTATTGAAAGTGGTGAAGTAAGAAAGAACATAGGATTGTTGAACTTTTAAGTGGAAAGCAAAGCAAACACCTGGCATATGTCATACAACAAAAAAATTATACAGATAGACACTGCCAGAAGAATGAACAGTCTTTGAAACTGTCAGGGAGTAAAGCTGGGTCCCATGTCAAATTATGGTCCTAACTACAAAGGACTGGTTGAAGTACCTACCGCATCACACTTTCTGTAGTATCTCCTTTTTCCAGCTTCCCCTGAAAGGGAATAAAGTGTCATTTATTTCTTCAGTATATATCAGTAGGGATAAAGATTAGGCCAGTAGTTACAATATTAATTTGGCAAAATAGCTGTTGTTAGAAGTAGTCCCCTAATGATGAAAGGAGCTCTAACCCACTAGCAAAATTTCAGCAATATTAAAGACAGTTTTTCCTTGCCTTCCAGGGAAAGACATTAATTCAGTCTTTTTGTAAGCTCATTTTCTCCTCTGCAAATCTCCTCTGGGGTATATGGAAATAGAAAACAGAAAAAGAGCAGCAACAAGAGATTGTTCTTCCGTTTCATAATGCCTTCTATGAAAAAACCTTGGACAAGAGTGAAGAATTTTTGCATCTGTAGAAAGAGAAGACAGATACTGAGGGACAAGTGCTGCATCAAGACCTCCAGAGGTAAAATAAGGTGGTGGTATCTATAAAGGGCAAAGTTCCAAGCATTATCTTAAGTAAGAAAAGGTAAGATCAGTAAACGGTCTGGGGGTAGACCTCTCGATTGCCTGAGGCCCTAACCGCCAAATCCCTAACCCAATGTTCACATCTGTGTCTTGGGTGGAGAAAGACTACATATAGTCATGGATACCAGCAGTTGCTAAATGGCCTTGGTCAATCCACAGTTTGGTTTGTTGCTGTTCCCGCCTATCTCCTACATGCTGTCTCTCCTATCCTTTGAGATCCTGAACTTCCTCAGGAGGAGTTTCCAACAGTCTGTTGTACAGTTTTCTCTGAAACCGCCACTAGTTGTTCGTAACAGAAGGTGACCAGATGTGAACAGATGAAGGGGAGGAAAAAAATTAAGGAACTAAAACTGAGGGAAGACTGGAGAGAAATGTGAGGGAGCTCTACTGAAAAACAGGTAAGACAGTCTCCCCTGGATCTTTTAATAACAGCTGCACCGAGAATAGCTAGGAGTTTGAAACACTATTATGCAAATAAATACAGTTGCAAACATTCACACTGGGAAGGTAGAGAAGTACATAAAAATTCAAAGTTGAAGGAAGATGTTATTTATTTATTATAAAAATGACTTTTGGCCATTTTCATACTTCTTGTGTCCTGAGCCAGGGTGTGGTTTGTTGGTTTTTTTTAAAATATTAAAATTTGTCAGTAAAGGCAAAGATCATGACTTAAGCCATAACTTAATCATCTGATCAATCCTCTAAGAACTAACAGGACCCAGGGTACAATTGCTCCAATGAGGAGCCATACGTTTCTACTCATCAATTCAGTCTGAATTAGATCAGATGACAGATGCCTTATTGTCTTTTTCCTTTGTTGTTTAACTCCACAGTGAAATAAGGAAAGTTTCAGTAGATACACTTAATGTTCTTTTTTACAACCACAAAATATATTAAGTTCCAAAAGCATATCTTTCACTTATGTTGACCTGGTGTTTATTTCTTGCTTTCTTGCACTTAGCTGTGTCATTCAAGTGTTATAAATTCTGAATTCTGATTGACAGAATCAGCCTGACTTACTATTTCAGCATCTGGATTTAATTGCATTGTTGATTTTTTCCACTTCTTTGTTGGAAAGTCAATAACATGCTCAACCAAATTTTCAGACATTGTAAACTGAGAGACCACAAGTAGAAGTACATGGATTTTCACCAGTTCAGGCACAGGCACCATCTATTTTCCTGCAGGCAACCAATTAGAGAGAAAGTAAATTTTGAATCTCAGGTTTTACTTATCGATATTTTTCCTTTGTATGGGAACACCATAGCAATATGAAACCTACTATGTTCTTTCTAGTTTAAAAGACTTCCTAAACTCCCTCTTGGACTATAATACAGCTGTTATAACATGCAGTTACACTTCAGAATTAACTGTACTGAGTGTAACCAATTTAATGTATAATATTTCCCAGCTGAACTCAATACTGTATTTTCTCAAGTAAAACAGTTTCCATTCTTTTATTCAGAGATGATCACGTGTTTAACTAACAGCACTAGGTTTGGCCAGGGACTAGTCCTGATTTTGTCCAAGTCACCTCACTGATACTTGTCTTGATGATAACAAGAGGTCTGAGCAGAACGGCCCTCCTTTGGTGCATTTCCCCAGGTTTAGCACTGGTTTGACTCAGTCTTTGCTGAGGACTAGTAATTAAAATAGCATGGCTGCTGAAGCTGTGGCTGGTGAGCCTGGAAGCAGGGGAGAGGACTTCCCACCAGGGCCTGACTGGTGACCTGTCAAGGCTAATCATCCCTTTCTGTTCTTAGCTTGTGCAAGCATATGTCTCATACAAGAATAGTCCAAACAATGTCAGTGAGCACACACACTTGGAGAGACTTTGAAAAGATTGAAAGACATGATATAAGAGATGTTTTGCAGCCTTCCTCAGAGAGTCCATAGAAGACGAGAAAAAACAGCAAAAGGGCTCTTGGTTTGCACTGTTACCCAGAGAACGTAAAAGTAGAGTATTTCTTCCAGAAGAAGCAAAAGTATTTTCCCCTCCTTCAATACATTTCTTCTCTAAAATGCTTGGGATTCAAATGATGTCATGGAAATAGTAATGTTGTATTGCAGTGGCTTTTTACAAACACTTAAAATTACTTTAAAAATCAGCTGCCATTTTACTTACGTCGACTGAAACTAGATTGCTTCTTTCAGTGAAACTAAGCCTCAGTGACATCAACCTTGTGCATGGGTCCACTTCCTTGCCAGTGTAGCCCTGCAGCGGAGAAGAGCTGCAGGGTCCTGGAGCACATGGTCCTGGATTTGGCAGAGAAAAAGAGCATAAGAGCATTCCTATTCACAATTTTGTTCTTAGGAAACCTGAGACTCCCAACTAAAAAGTCTCTGGAGATCCCTGAGATTCAATATAAGAATGTAGTTAAAAATAAACAAAACCAAAACCACCTACATACACACACACACTTGTTCACTTTAGGCGGTGATGGGAGGAACTGGAACAGTCTCTAGGGTCAAATTGATATCACAAATCACAGCAACAACAAAAATCCTGGCATTGAACAGGAAAGCTTCTGTCACAAAAATGGATACTAGAGATTCTTTACCCCAAATAAAATCAATTGCAGCAAGAGTGCAAATCTACTTCTAGGAGCTGAGAAAACTGGAAAGATGGAAGCACTTGATAAACTGACTGAAGCTGGGAATGGCTTAAAGAAACTCTCAGGTGCCACTCATGCTGTACAGACCACATGTGTCCAAGGTCTACTTCTCAGAGGTCTGTGGAAGATGACTTAGGGAAATAAATGCCTGAAAACCACAGAGAAATCTGAAAAACTCTACAGGAGCCACAGCTCCATCAGGAAAAAAAAAAAACCAAAAAAACCCCCCAAAAACAAAATCCAAAGGTGAAAATCACCTGCATTGAGCATTTAGATGAGATGGAAATAGAAATATTACTTGATATTAAAAAGTGATTTATGGATAACATATCACAGGAGGCAAAACTAAGTGTATTCTTAAGGGATTCCTAGTTAAAACAAAAAAGGAATTCTCAGAAGATGAATATTTAAGATCCTGTCAAGAAAACTGTAACAAATGGAAAAGAACTGATTTTTAATATAGAATCACCTAACATTGAGGAGTATTACCTGACTCCACTGCTGTGAAAACATGAATCACTTAATGAGAGTAATTAAGTTATGAAATGTTGTAATGTAAGTGCAGGGACCAGTTACTTTTGAAGATTTTTTCTTCTCTCACACTAAAAAAATGCAACTAAGTGCTCAGCTGATCTAGCAAAATCCATTGCTGGTGGTTCCATACGGGTATTAGCCTTGTGATAAAACTAGAAGCTATGACACAGCGTTCTGTTCATAGGTAAAAGATTCCTGAAAGGCTGAAATTATACTTTCAGGTAAAAGACCCCAAAAAGATAAATGATCCCAACACAGTCTCTCTCCTGACTTGGCAGTAGCTCATATCTGAGAAGCTTCACAACCAGAAAACATTAAAATGGCTTCTTCAATATGAAGAAAAGGCAAAGGCAACAACCACAACAAACAACTGAGTGGAAAGGAGAGAAGGTAATTAAGTGGGAACATTAAAGGCCTCCTATTACAATTACAATTCTAAGAATTTTCTTCTTAAAAAAGTATTGATATCAAGCAGTGTCAGTACTGAGTCTACAGCAGCAGTTTTATGTAGAGAAGGTAAGAAAACAGTGTGAGGATTTATCACGTTTGTCAACAAGGTGGATTCAGACTCAAGGTAACTGGATAATATTATGTAGTAGTATAATGTGCCACAATAGTGTTTGCTATCCTTATTCTGCAATGAACAATATATTTCTACTTCCAATATAATACTAGACACATGTGGGAGAAATTGATTCCTTTATATTGCAGTGCAGTGTATAAACAGATCATGAACAAGCATATTTATTTTCTATCTTTAGCATTGGTCAAAAAGAACATGTCATCTTATTTCCATCTAAGGATGCTGATTGTATTTAAAATAGCAAATGCTTTCAAAGGTAACTTTTAAAGCTGCTAATAAAAAAAAAAAAATTAGAAAAAATAAATAAGAAAAATACCCAAATTTTGGAGAAAAACAAAGTTCTGTGGAAAGTGATTAGTAGGAAAGCATGGCAAGTTTGATACCCAAGAATGATTTTTCTCTGAAGGAGTGAGCTAAGAAAACAAAATGAAAAGGGGATGGTCAGCTAGCATACAATCACTAAACATATGCTGGCTAAATATAAGAATGCTATAATTGGGTTAGCATCAAAAAGAAAAGAAGACAATAACTTTGTGTTTGATAAGAAAGCATTATGGTACCTGAACAAATATAGACTTAGATTAATGGCAGCTTATATATTCCTATGTTTCAGTACATCAGTTCAAACTGCAGGTACACTCTGCTGTCAGTGAAATATAGCATGAAGTTTGGGAGTGGAAATTATACATCCTGGGAGGGAAAAATTAATCCTATTTTAAAAGACTTCTCCTTATGTTCCTACTCTGTTACCAAAAAAAAAAATATAAAATTATACAGTAATACACACTCTCTTTCATGGCCATGAAACTGTTAACAGTCACAGAAAAGAAAACTAATACTCTTTTAAATGATATACTACAACAAATATCTAATAGAATACAATCAAATCTGTTTGATGAATAATAATGTGCAGAGTCACATTTTCAAAGGACCTGAAAATTTCTAAAAGATGCTTATATGCCTAAATCTTTCATGCTTTGTTTCAATGTGCTTTAGGAATTTTGTTTTGAGGAGTTTTGGGTTTGCTTCTAGGAGCTCTGTTTTTCAGAAATTCAAGCTGCTGCAAAACCGTGTATCTCCACATTGTTACCAAAATTATACAAATGCATCCTATGCAAAGCTCACAGAATGCAACTACTGGTGAATTAAATGTGTAAATGCATAAAATTTGTCTAATAATTCCATATATTTCAAAAACATAGAGGAAAATAAACACTGGAAGAAAAGGTGATTTTAAAATGTATTAATTCAGGAATTCTAATGTAGCAGGCAAGTTGCTGCACAATATTAGAACAAAAATTTTAAGATAATAAAAAATATTAATGGGAAAGAAAGAATGATGATCAAACAAAAACTGCATATAAGAAGCTTCAATGTTTGTTTTTATTCTCAGTTATACTTAAGGGAGAAATTTTTTAAAGAACACAATATGCCATGGACTAATAATTAATGAGGTGGAAGATAGCATGCACCAAGTGAGGCAGAAAAGAACCTTTTTGTAAATGGCGTGACATCTATTGTCTAGACTGTTATATGTGTTATATAATGGTTCCCAAAGTTGTCCATTTGTTTAATAGTTTCCTAGAATCCTCTCAAATTCAAAAATCAATGAACAATTCACTGAAGTTGAAATCCAGCAAAGACAAAATTGATTGCACCTCTCTTGCATCTGTGTCTGTAATAAGTACTAATGCCCAGCTATTTGCTTAAGGCTTGCTAATAGCTTCAACTTTCAGTTGCTTATTTAATTGAGACCCAAATAATTTATTCCAGGAAATCCTAAATGAGGGATAATAATAAAATCATACAGAGATAGAGATAGTGTTCGGGAAAATTTGAGAACTTCAGTGGCCCATTTATCAGCCTTTTTAATAAGCCATCCTGAGGACAATAATTCTACTTGGACATGCAGTGAGAAGATATCGGCTGTTAAGAGCTGACCATATTAGACTCCATCAAAATGCTTGGGAAACTGAGTTTGATCCCTGCAACACTAGAAGTAGTTTGGTATAATCTCCTCTCCTGTTGGATAGCAGTATAGGCACATAATGAACTCTGGAGATAACAAGGCAAGAGAAAATATCGAATGAGGAACATTACAAAAAACATTAAATACAATTACTGTACCAGTATAATATGTTTATTTATAAGTGGTTAAAACAATGTATATCAAGGAATTTGAAAGTGTAGCAAGACATTCATTAAAAAAAAAAAAAAAAAAAAAGGTATTAATTTTAATACTAGTCATGTTTAATACAAGATTAATGTTTTTACTTTTTTGTGTTCCACTTCTAAATAAGTTTGGATAAATGCAAATTAAGAGATGATAGCAACTTCACTCAGGACACAATAGGTGAATCATAAAGATTTATAGAAGTATAATTGTTACATTGCGCCAACCAAGACAACGCCTGCCCAAACCAATTAGGTAGAAAGATTCTTAATAAGACTTTTGAGATTTAAAGGAAAAAAAGAAAAGAGGGCAGTTGCCTGCCCTTCCAAAAAGCAGAAGGAAAAAAACCGTCTGTTCTCCTTTACTAACTGCAACAGTCCTGCGATCCTCTTCTGAGAATAAATACTTTGCATCTAGAATTACATATTTCTTTATTGCATTTTCTTCTGGCAAAGTAATACTTATAATGGCAATTAATATTTTTTATTGTTATATTAATACTATTTCCTGGGTAAGAATCCTTTTAACTGTGTTTGTGCGGGCTTATTTCTGTAACGTGAACCCAAAATCCTTACCAGGCTACCTGTTCTTTCAGGAACCCTGACCTTCAGAAGTTCTATCAGTAATTAATTTTGCATAAGTTAAATCCTCATTTTCCACTTGATCACATGTAATTCTACCTTCCTATGGACTTCACTGAAGGTCAAGCAGAAAGTGTTGTGTTTGATATATTTGTGTTACATCTTGTAATGTCTGTTAATGTGCACTTCAAAAACCTAATCAAAAGCAGATAAAATGTTGTAAACAAAGCACTATAGATATCCTAAACTAACTGTCACAATAGCTGATAAGGCAATAACTGTAAATATCTTCAGGTGGTAAATGCAGACTGTGTTCTAACAGTTTTTATCATTATATTGTTTTAATACTGCTATTAATATTGTGATTCCTTATCTTCTATGAAATGTAAAATTGGCCACATATAAGCAAAATGATGAATGTAAGTACATTTGCCACAGAAAAAGCTGTATTAACTGTAAAAGTCTATACATTTAAATGCTTTCAAATTGTACCTCTTCTGAACCACAAGTGTAGGGAAACTTGCTTTGTTTAAGTAGGTCTAATATAATACACTATTGCAGACAACACCAAAATCTAGTTCCAATTACATTTATCTGCAGACTGTACAGATTTCTACAGGGTTAGAAGCTTTTATGCAGATTTGTCTTCTTACTAGCTAAATAAATAAAATGCTCTTGCTTCAATGAATATGGTTCTAAAAGGAGTTATATGATATCAGAATTTTTTATGTAGAATAAATTTAGAGTACTTACTATTTCAATAATTCTTAGAATCTGCATGCTTTTGGATATATTTTCAGCACTTGGCATTGAAAGTTTAATAGACAAGAATTTTAGAAAAGCAGTATGGATTTTTACATTTGATTTCTTTAAATAAGAACAGTCAGTTCAAAACAGAATATTGACTGCATGAGAGAGATCACAACTTGATTCTAATACTGTACTGTAAAACTGCTAGAGCAGATTTTATTGTGAGTATCATGCTTTAGTAAATTCATCTTGGAAGAATGGTATTTAGTTTCTTGAGGTAGTGGCAATTTTCATTTCTAATGCCAAGAAATTTGTATAAAATAAAAATAATAACAAAAAATAAAACAAAACAAACAAATAAAAAGAAGCACAAAACCAACACTCTGATTTCTCTGCCAGTCTTTTTGTCTTTGGTTAGTCCAACAGCCATTCCTATCTATTTTATTAATGTCTTCACAGTTAACAGATGCTGTAAATGCTTGCAACATCAGGGAAGAAAATGAATTTTCCAAAGGAATCAAAAAATACTTAATGCAAACACCAAGCTTTGGAGCACTTAGTACATGCAAACCTGAAGGTTATAAACGGTTGGTATTCAAGCAGGTATTTACTGTGTTTGAAGGCTAGATGGCATAGTGAGCCAAACACATTACTCACTTATGAAGACTCAGGTTCAGGTTGCATTTTTCTTGCCTGATAGGAGAATGAGAATGCTGAAAAGAGAGCACCTACCAATCCAGAATTTACATATGAAAGATGTAACTGGGCTCAGCTAACCAGATGTGCCTGTCAAACACAGAAAAGGAACACATACACACATGCCTCAGCTGAGCAGCAGAAATCTCCAGCTGTAGGAGGTATTTTCATTAAGCAGACACTTAATTGAGATCACATAAATATATCCTCAGGAGCAAGTAGAAAGAATTGACAGAGTTACGTAAGCTCTGATACTTCATGTTTCCAGTAGATGAAGAGACGAACAGTGACTCAGTTTTGTACTGGTGAATCTAACACCTGTGGAGGTACAATTAATGGGGGAGGGATGAGAAAGACAAGAAATGCGCGTATTTATTCATTAGGAAAAGCAATGCTGTCCATTGTACAATCCTAAAAATTTCATATCAATATGTCTAAGGAGAATATGACTCTACTGCTATCTTAAACCAGAAAATTCCGACATTTACCTAAGTATCCTACAGGCAGTCTATTTTAAAGCAGAATGTTTGTAGGCAAGCAAAGCATTCACCATGGACATGAAAAAAAAAAAAAAAACCCCAAATAAAAATATGTTAAACTGTTATTTTAGGAAAACTTGTATTTCTTAAATAGGAAGAAAAACAGACCTGAAAACACCTTACTATTATTACTGGATAAATCCCAGTGAATACTAAAAAACCCAATTCCTAAACTTCAGTGTACTCTTGAGAAGGTCAGATAGTATTGGTAGATCAAGATTTGAGAGCACTTCCATAAAAGCATCATCCTCCATAAAACAGGGTGTTGCTTACTGTGGTGGTTTATTGTTTAGATAACACATATACTTGCAGATAAAGTACCCCTAATCCAGAAAGAGCTAATTTGCCAACAAAAAGCATTTCTAGGTAAGAAGATTAGGCATCTGAGTATGCTTAGTCCTGATATTCAGTAAACAGTCTGTCAATGAAGGGAAAAGGAAAAAAAAAATAAAATAAAAGGGGAAAAAAGAAATAATAAAAAAGAAAAAAGACAAAGACGGACCACTGAATTCTGTCTAGAAAAGTTAGCATTTATTAATTCTTCCCCTTTCCACAACTAATTGCAATTCAGCCTACAACAACCATTCTAGAGGGTATGCAAACAAGGGTATGAATGAATTATTAATTGCAGCTCTTCTTGCCTCTAATGGTTAATTTTATTTTAAATGAGGCCTCAACCCAATAAGCATTTGTGTTTTCCTTGTATTAACTGGCAAAAAAAATACATTTGATTTCCCTAATATTCACTGTTCCCTATGAATGATGTTAAACTTTTTAAAATGTTTTCTCTAAGTTGCGTATTTGCACAGGTGAGCTTGTGTGAGTTGGTCATTACCATTACTGCTTCAAAGTAATTGGATTTGGCTTCATCTCAATGGTGCTGAAACAGCTGCATTTTATTCCTTCTTTTCTGTTAACCAGGTAAGAAGAGCTAAAGACAACACTGATGGAATTTTTAAATTTGTTAAATCAGTTCACTACTACCCTTACACTCTGAAGTGCACAGTGTCTAGCAGAACTGGGTCTTGGATTTTGGTGTATCATTGTCACATTTGTGAAAAAGTTGACAAAAGCATATACAAATAGATTGTTTAGATTTCATCTCAGCATGTGCTGCCTTTGATGAAGACAGAACAGCCTTGACAGAGAGTTAAGATAAATCAATGTCTTGTACATGCAGTCTTGTTTATGTATTTTTATTAGACTGATAATTTCCATGGGTAGCTTCATGAAAATCAAAAAATTCAACTTTCAACTCACAGAGCATGCTAATCTCTTTAATGCTGTTTCTCTCTATTGAGTTCTACTGCAGATACAAATATGGCAGTTTTGTAATTAAAATTCATCTGGAGAGCTAGTAAAGAAAAAGAAATAAAAAAGGAAAGAGTATCCAGTTTACAGTAGATGCAAATAATCACAGCCAAAATTATGTTTTGTATAAGAGCTTAAGCAGCTACCAATTCCTTGGAGCCTGTCTGTTATTACTTCCTGCTAATCATCATCAGGTCATGCTTGATCTCTTCCCCTTTGAAAATAATGAAGTGCAGAAAATTATTTTCGTATTAAAAGAGTCTATGTCATTATCATACCTTTTCCCCCCAAGCTGAGCAAGGCGATGTTTGTTTTTTATCTGACTCCTGAATAAAGTACTCCAAGATCATTATATTTGTACAGAAGGCTTTACATAAATCCAAGTTTTCTACTGTGTTCTGTTTGTCCATTTTTTTTTTTTTTTTTTTTTAATCATTATCAAAGCAGCAGTGCTCTGGATTAATGCATCATCACAAAGCATACCAATTTGTGCTCCAGTCTTTGAAAATGCCAGGGCTTTTGCATTCCTTCTTGCTAGTAAATTGATAAAAATATAAGCACTTAGAAACAAAATAAACAGTATGTGGGGCTTTGCTGATAATCTTCCTATGGGGTAGGAAAAAGAGGCCAGACTCAGATATTTTTGCAGCATCGCTGATGTGTTTGCAAGGAGTGTATAACACAGTCCTGTGATTCTCTGTACATACAGCTAAGCACTCCAGGAATCAGCCTTCTACATGGAAACTTGTTCCAAACTTTCTGTCAAGATAAAACTACTTCAGCCATACCTCACTCTTCTTTCTTTGGGAAATCTCTGCCCACAGGGTTAATTTCCTTCTTTCTCTCATTTCCACAAACAAGTCCCACTTCCTGGTGCATTAAGTCAAGCACAGGAGAAAGCCTAGTCAACTGCATGGACCAGGCATTGCTCCAGCTTGCAATGGTTCTAATCACTTTGGCTGTCAATCATATGAAGAAATGCAACTGGTCTTTTAATGTTGATCCTGCAAAAAATTGCATCCCATCAGTACTGTTAAAGAGGGAACAATAAGAGACAATTATAACGCTCCTTGGTTTCAGCCACCACTGCAACAGAAAATGAAATGCTGAGAAAACTCACTGGCTTCCAGGACTAAAACTGAAGATGGTAAATATTGTTTAGCCTGTGTTTAACTCCTTTTTGCTGTGGCTTCAACAACATGCCATTCAGCTCTATACATAGCCAGAAACAAAGCACTCTACTTTTAATATCCCACTATGTGACTATTGTATGAGTCTATGACGGTAAATAGCTAGATGTACCAGACCTACATGAAAGCACATAGCCATGTAAGTAAGCACTGAAATGCACTGAAAGAACAACTTAAAGGAAAAAAAAAAAAGTTGCAAAGTTATTTGAAATATCTGTTTTATGGAAACCACACACATTAAATACATCTGACAGTAAAAAATGCGCTTCCAGAGAAACTAATACACTCTAGTAATTTCAAAGGTACATTAAGATAAACTAACTAAATTACAGCTCCACTGAAGAAGTTTTGACACTGCTTTAAACATCACTGACATTTCATCCATTTTCAGTGATTTTGAACTGAAGTGGTCCACAGAAAAGAAATTATCTCTATTTTCAACATGTCTTTCAGAAAAAAATATGTTCTTTATGTTAGCTTTACTATCAGAATATTGTATCTTAGAATATAAAAGACTGATTCAGGAAATTACATTTTTCATTCATTTGTTCTCCTAAGTTTGGGTTTTGTTTGATTTTATTTTTTTTTTTTTACATTTAATTACATAATCCCTTAAGGCAGGTGTCTAGAAAAAAAAATAAAATAAAGCTAGCATGTTTTGCTTCTGCTCTTTCTTTGGCCAGAAAGGAGCTGTGTGACTTAAAAAATGAAATCACATTGTGTTTTCATTAACAATTAAGACTTAATAAACCCAAAAATCTGATGTGTCTAATATACGTAATATTGATATCATTTATATGAAACATGATGATATAATAGAAAATACTCTCAGCATATCATCTCCGGACTTGAATATTAAATAGGAGGCACTGGTGTTGCAAAAACCATCTGTGGTTTTGAAAGTTAACTCAGCAGATCACTGAATTCTTGGGTGCCATCATGTTTAGAAACCAGTCTCAAGCTCTAAAAAGTTTTACAGGTGGAGCTAGCTAGATGACAGCTAAAGCAGTATGACTTAGGAATAGATGCCTTTGGCTAATCTTTTTTTCTTTTGGCGATAATGGTGCTTCCTACAGAAATCAGGCCTAGAAACACAAGGATGTTCCTTTGCCCAAGAGAATGCAGATGTTGAAAAAGAGTCAGGCTTTTCTTTCGATCAGGATTTGATTCTAAAACTAACTTCTCACTTCTGGGATCTTCAGGCATATAGCCTGTGCATTTGTTCAGAAGACTCCTTACAGAAGAAAAAGAATCAAAGAAACTGTAAGAACATCTGTTACACTGTAGTGTTTGCATTTAAAAAGCATGGAAAAAGGGACTTATGATGCAAAACCGAAAGAAACGTTGGCTTCCTCCAATGGAAAGAGGTGGTTTGGGGTATTTCTTGAGTGTTTCTTCTGGCATTTTTTTGTGAGGGTTGGTGGTGTTTGCACTGAATTACAGAACCAAAGTATATTCTGTTGTATACATATATACTGGATGCACCAAATATTTTTTCACAAATACACATCTTCAGAGAATCTCTCTAGAGGCATTTCACCATATGAAGATAAGAATTTCTGCAAGGTGTATAATTCCATAAAAACTTTTCATGTAGTTAATGATTCCCAAGTTTTTTCACCTCTTAGAGTTGCAATTTTACCCTGCACACAAATTATGAACAGAATGTAAGACTTACAAAGCCTCATGCTGTCACTCGGTGTCTCTGCAATACACACGTTACTTCTTCCTCTAGCTTTCTACCTCTAGCTCAGATATTTATGTGAAAGAATTGTACACTTAGAGGTGGCCCAGGAAATACAGTCCCACTGCTTGGGCCTTCTCTGGCAAGTAAACCAACTACCCATGGAATATCACCAGATGTCAAACATAGGTGCCCATTCATGGAGTGATGACCTGTGGAGGGAATCTTAAATACTAGGACTAAAGAAAAATGAGTCTATGCACTAATAGAAGCAGCAAAAAAAAAAATTTCTTCAGAACCTCTTCCTTTTGCCACTTGTCATGGGTTCAGCAGTAGCAGTCATTTTTCTCCTTCTCGGTAGCTGATGCAGGGCTGTGTTTTTTGACTTATGGCCTGAGAATAGTGCTGATAACACCAATGTTTTTAGTTATGGCTTAGTGAAGCTTGGTCTGGCCAAGGACTTTTGGAGCCTCATGCTCTGCCAGGGAGGAGGGGAAGCCGGGAGGAAGCAGAGACAGGAC
>JAOEHY010008598.1:10316-24239 GCA_025447955.1 Psilopsiagon aurifrons | reverse complement strand
ATAAAAAGTTAAAGTAGTCAGTCTCAGACAGAATTTACATTGTGTCAGATAAAATTCGGAAGCACGTACATAAAGGAAAGAAGAGCATTTCAGAGAAATAGAGTGGTCTCCAGAAAAAAATTCTTAATGTTTAATCAAAGTTCAGTATATAGTAAGACTCCCTCAGAGACAACATTCTTTTAAGGCATTCGTTGGAAAAAATCTCTTGCTTGCCTTATTTCTTTGAAGAGAAATAATGACTTTCAGCATCTTTTTAGGCAGATACAATGATTGTAAAAACCTTGCCATCAACTCTATCCAGCATCAGTAATGGCAAAAGATGGACTATATGACCTCTAAAGGTCACTTCCAACACAAACTATTCTATGACTCTATGAAAAAATACAGTGACAGACATTGTCTTTTTATAAATTTCTGCTGGGTTTTGTCTTTCTTTGCATTGTAGAACCAATCAAACAAAATTGTGCAGACTCCATACATTTGCAAGAGTGACCTCACCCAGACTCAGCACTGTTTCAGAACCATAAAACTTTAAAGAGAGACTTGGCTGTAATACTGGCATTCATGCAGACACAGCACAAGGTCATGACTCAAGCAAAATGGCTGTCAGCATTATTCCCACCAAGATAATTAATTATTCAGGATGTGATGGCTGCAGTAGAGCTGTGCTTTATCTTGTGCATGGCCAGACTTTTCATGGCAAGCAGTAAGGTCATTTCCTTCATCTTTACAGCATGCAGAAAAAGGTCATACACAGTTCTAGGTCCCATCCTTAGCTCAGCACCAAGATTGCATGCTTTCTGGACAGAGTATGAATGTAAGGAAGAATAAGCATGCACTGATTTGGGAAGGGCTTCTGGGAGTGATATACTGAGTAGACAGAAGGGGAATGAATGTGTACATCCTCTAAAGAATGGATAAGCTTTGACTCAGTGCACTGCCATATATTCCAATATTCTGCCTTATTTCCCTGTGAAACTCAAGAAAAGGAAGTCTGTGCCCCATTGAGTATCTAATTTAGCTGAAGACACAAAGTCAAGATGCTACAATTAGAAGAGGAGGAAAAAGATATCATAGAAGAAGCTCCATGACTATATGGTTGCATTGGCTAATAAGGTATTCAGTTTCCTATCTAACCTAAATTGTAGGCTAACACGAGACAGCTAACAGGTAAACAAGTAAACAAGCAATAATAGATGCAGTACTAATTTAATCAGTTTTCGTTAATGAGAAATCACTTCTTTTTGTTTGGTGTTTATTTAGAACTGACAAATACAACAATAAAAGCTTCTAACTTCATTTGTACTCTTGGCATTTCTTAAATTTTTTTTTTTAAAGACAAAATCTAACCTTTTTTTCTTCTGCTACTTTTAATTAACATTCAAAATTACATTTTAAATGAGAAATCGCTTTTTCATAAAAAGTTATTTGGAAAAATGATCATTATGTGAAGTAGGGCTAGAGTACAGGATTTATATTTTCAAACTTTGGACTTTATGACACTGTTGAAATGTAAAAGTGAGATGTGACTTTTGAAAAATGCAGCACAAGCCTCTGTGTTGGGTGTCAATAAGTACAGACCATCCACTACTTTTTGCAATACTGCATCAGCTGCAAGTAGCATGGTTCAGATGCTAGAGTGTAGGCTGGATATAATCTACTGATTGGAGATAGTTCTACCTTTGCCTCTGCATCCTAAGATAGTGTGCTGCCATCCTTACAAGTCTAAACTTACAACCAACAGGAGGTGTTCTGCCAGTGTGTCAAGTGGGAGGATTTCCACAGCTGGGATCTGAACCTGTCGATTAGACCATGCTGACTAAAGCACAGCATCTGCTCACTCCTTATGAATTTTTAACACAGTGACTCTACATCAACATTTAATTAGAGCTTGATTATATTTACTAGACTTCAGGGTAAACCTTCTAAGCAATGAAAAGTTAGTGTTTAATAATAAGTACATGGAAAAATAAACCTGCTTCTTTAATAAAATTTTGTCTTTTTACTTTGCCTTTTCCCAGAATGCAATTTCTTACTGAAAAGGAGGAGTCATTAGTTTGCACCCTGTAAGGCTACATACATCAACCTCAAATTGCCAGACATAAATGCAGAGTGGGGGAGTGAACTTCCAGAACAGGAAGAATTGAGTCCTTCTATAAATGATTTGTAATAGTTGTGCATTTCAGCAGTAAATCAAGTCTTCCTGTTTCATCTGATCTCAGATCTTTATGTATGAACTTTGATTTCTCTTCACTAGACCTTTCTCTGGACTTTCTGTTCTGGGTTGTCTTTTGGTTTATGTTTTTTTTGTTGTTGTTTGTTTTTTTGGTTGGTTGGTTTTATTTTAAACTCTACGGATCTATTTTTAAATTATTCAAATCTCACATATGAAAGGTACAGTTTCTTTTACTGCTGTTATTTTTGCCATAATAAAATTATGGGGATGGAATCAAAATCATGGGACCCAAAGGTCAATTCATGTTGGGACTGACTTCAGGAGGTCTGTGTTCCAACTTCTTGCTTACAGCAGGGTCAGCTGTGAGGTGAGAACAAGTAGCTCAGGGTTTTGTCCTGTTAGGTCTTGAAAACCTCCGAGCATGTGTATTTCTTATTCTGGAAAATCTGTTCCTTTGCTTGACTGGTTTGGTTCTTTTTCTCTCTCTTTTCCTTTCTTTTTTATTTTTTTTTTTTATTTTTTTTTTTTTTTTGTCCTCTCATCCCTTGATTCTAAATGTCTCCAGTTTCAATTCACTATCCCCTATCTTCCTACCACACACTGCAGTGAAGAGCTGCCTTCATCACTTCAGACACTTTCCTCACAGGTATTGAAGGCTGCTGTTGGAGATCCTGAACTGACCCAGTTTATCAATGTCTTTTCTGCATTAGAAAGCTGAAAAAACTAGATGTGGTATTCTAGATGTGACCTAACAAGAAGTGTGTAAATTCTTACAATTGCTTCCTTCAGTCTACTGGCCACGCCGATATCACCTGCATTCTGCCATTTTGCAGAATGCATGCAGTTATTTTTTCTTGTCAGAGCTGTGTTTTCACAGAATATAAAGTTGGTGTGGTTGGATGCTGGCATGCAGCCACATGACTTAGGAGCTACTGCACTGCCTGTCAAGCTAGGAGGAGTATTGCTCACTGGTCAGGAGCTCTGGGCTCTATGCTCATTATTAGGAGATGTGACAGGCTGCTTCCCAGAGTAATAGTACTGTTTGGCAGGTACAGGGGCTAAACATGATTTACCCTCCCTGTTTAGTTACTGAAGAAAAGCAGAGACAAAGAGTAACTCAAGTAGCACAATATTTCCTGGTGGAAGATACTCTGGATAAATGACTAAATGTTATTTTGGGTGCCTTGGATGTGGCCAACGCAAAGTCCTGTAAAGTCCAGCTGCAGGTCAGTACATTGTAATCAGCTTTGCTGCCCTGTAGTCTCACTACGGGTTCAAATTACACAGTGTGTTGCAGTTTTCGTCTGTGTGACTGATTTCACTTATTTCACTTCCTGATAATCCTCTACAAGCAAGCCCAACAAAGATGCTGAGATTGCTTGTGTGGGAGTCCAAGAGCTGACCCTCACTTCCCCAGCTGCAGAATAAACCTGCCTCTGTGGCTCCCATTGTCTTTTTTTTATTGACTCCACATTTGTCTGACCCCCACTGGTGCGCTGCTCAGAACCACCTGTCCATTCTCAACATTCATTTAAAAGCAGGCAGCAAAGACGATCATCTCAGAACTGATGTAGAAGCCTGTATTCCCAGCAGAAAGAGAAGTTATCACATTAATCATAAGAACAAGGAGCAGTGTAAAAGTGCTAGCAGTGTGAAAGAGGCAATCACGTGGACATTGTAACCAGGTAGATAGGGCAAGAAAGGGCACTTCCTATTGACTCCAATGTCTGGTTTGCACTCAAACTGATCTGTAAACCTGAACATCATACAGGTAGAGTAATGACACCCATTAACCTTCTCATTATTGTGAGGTGATGAACCACTTTCAGATTTCATCGACTCCAATGGAAACACTCAAGTTCCTGCAGATCGGGTCTGAGTGCGAGCGTGTGCATAATCTCATCCTGCATTGTACTAAAGAGAGACAGTGTGACACCACAAGAAGAGTGTCTCTAATTCACATAAATATAATGCACATTATCTGTCTGATAAAAATCTGTTTTATTATAGGTACTCTGGATGGGGAAAAATGGCATTTTCTCTACCTACAGCAAGATATTCTTTCATATGACAGTAATGTTAAATTTTCAAGAAGGCATGCTTCATGCTTCTATAAGGTTCTGTGAAACTTGTATATACATTTTTCTTTTTTATTTCACCTGAATATGATATAAAAAAAAAATGCAGAACTACTGCAAATCAGGAACTCTTTAATTTTTTGTTGTTGTTGTTTAGTGGTTTTTCTAATTTTTTTTCCAAATGCAAAGTTCATTTTTATAAAATATCAAAATTATAATTTTCATTATTATTATATGCAGAAGTGTCAGCCAGTAATCAGGACTTCCCAACAAATCCCTGTAGATAAACAGTGTAAATGCTTTTCTAGGTATACATGCACAGATGCGTGGTGTTAACAACTGGATTAAGAACTAGTGCAGCCTAGTTCACATGGTGAGGAGCTACAAACACCCTGTCTGATATTCAGCATCTTTCTAAATAACACTCACTCTCTTATGATCTTCTTTCTCTTTCTAAATCCTTAAAAAAAAGCTCACCCCATAATCCTTGGCTGTGATACTTTGCAATTAACCCCTGCAAGTATCAAGATACTAACTACACAGATTTAACTGTAAAAATACTATGAAATGGGACTATCTGAATGATATTGCTATTGATCTTGTTAAGGTCTGGGGCATATGGAAACCCAGTGAAACTATGTTTATAAGATTAATAAAAAATGCCCTATCTCACTTCTACCAGCCTGATGTCTGAAAACTTATTAAACTTTGCATCTTCCACATCTCTGTGTGATAAAGAGGTGAGCTGCTGAACAGATGGCGGATAAATGACTCTCACTTTTGCTGCTTTCACACTTCCCAGAAGCAAAGCTGACAAATTGTATTTGGAGCCTGGAATGTGATTTCTTTATTTAAACTACATGCTTAGCACTAACAAGGGAGCGCTCAGGAACATTAATTCAAACATGCAGAGTGTCTCACTCTGGGAACTGTGTTCAGCCTTTTTAAGAATTTGTTCTTTCTAGAAAATAATTGTATCTGTGTGCAAAAAACATACTGTCTCTTCATTCTGGTGTCAAAATTAGTAAAGTCACTGTATGTATATATATATACACACATGTGCATAAATAAATAGATGCATATATGCATTATGTATATAGCAGATAATTCTTGTGATAAATGACATTTCTATAAATGAGAATGCAGTCCAAAAGGCTGCAATGCATTAGTCAGAACAAAAAACCCAATCCTTCAGGGAAATGCATTCAAACTTTTTCCTCTGTCTTTATTATAATGTCCTATTTCATACTGTATGTATTGCACTGCCTCCATCCACAATGAATTCAGTATTCTATCCCCTCAAACCATTAGCTTAATAACGTTATGTTCTGCCTCATTCCTTTTTACAGTGCTGCTGGTTTTACATTGTTTCATTTCCCTTTGCTCCCCAATCACATTTCTCAATGCACATTGGCCTGTCACTGAAACCTACTGCATTCATCACCTGTCTAATGTTTTTTATATCGTATCTGCTACAGAGAACATTTCTTCATCTTTGCTACATTTATTGCCAGCTGAGATAATTGTTTAGATTTCAAAAGTGCTTGGTGTCATGTAAGGAAAAGAACTGAATTAGGAAGAAACGAGGCAAAACAAAACAGAAATTGTGTTGTGGATATTTACTGGGCTTGCCAGTGTTCTCAGAAGGTAGGTACTGTAAGATGCTGAAAGTCTGATTGCCATGTGTTCTCCATTCTTTTCAAACACACAGATACTCCTGGGTACAATTTCAAAAGTCTGGGTATAGAAACTTTGCTAGAACATCGTGTTGCCATCAAAGCTTGGACTCTTAAAAGAGCTGTGAAATTAGAACGACACACGGATTACTAATTAATCAAAACAGATCTCTGTGACCATGACTTTTTTTTTTCTTGTTCCTAAGGGAACAAATGCTACTTTACAAATGATAGAGACAAATCCTTCTTGTTCACTCTCCTTTTCACCACCACATATAGTGATTGAATTCAGACTCCAAAAGAGATTATATTCAGGTTTCTTCATGATAGCCATCATTCAAAGTAAGCTTGTTTTCTTGGTTTATATATATATATATATCTATGTATATATATATATATATATACATGCATAAATTATAGTTGCTTTACTTTACCATGTGGTCATTTAGATTTCTGCTATCTGGTAATGATCAGAACCATAAATGAATTATTAAAAAATAAAACAAACCATAAAAAAACCATCTTCCCAGCAACTTATGACCTAAATAAAACGTTTGCAGCGGCTGGATGCATATACCTGGGGAATATAATAATATCAACAATATGGGGAAAATTGCATATGCTCTCCCTTAAGCAAGAAAAAAATTAACATCATCATCAGTGACTTGGCTACAGGGATGATCAATTACAGTCCGTAAAACCTTCTGCTGGGGTGGAAGAAGATAAAATTTCAAAGCCGAAGCAGCAGGAAAGCAGTATCGTCCGCAGCCCAGCTATTCCCAAGTAAACACTCTTTCTGCTCTTCTGCTCACCTGCCTTAAGGTCACTATGATAGTTTTTTCCCATCTTTCTTAAAGCCTGGCAGAGTGCTGCAGTTAAGTGCTGTCATATAGCCAAGTATTGTTTTACTACATCTCTTGCTGTCAGTGCTACATAATGAAAGATGGATAATAACCATTTCCTGTTTTAATCTTCCTTTTTCACTCCACAACCCCCCACTCCCAGTTTACCTACTGACGCATTGGATCAGACCTTCAGATGACATATATCAAAGTAAATCTGCTGCTTTTAACTATTACACAATAAAATCTCTTATGTGACTTTGTATTAATCAGCTCTAGCAGGCAAGTACAATTATAGGGCAGATGCAGTATAGGAGTGTTTGTTGCACTGACTGGAGAGTACATTCAGTCTGCAGCTCAAGAAATAGAAGTTGTTAAGAGCATATTAAGAACTGATGTGAAAAAGCTCTTAAATGGAGAACTTGGAAAATAGCTGAAATCTCTGAATCCACAAGGTAAATCGACTGTTAGGTTTCCTTCTGTTGTGTATAAGTGCTACCTAAAACTCTGTATTTTTAGTGTATAAAGGGAGGAAGGCTGAATATTCTGTTTAGGAAATGCCTTTAAGTGAAGTGGACTTTGAAAGTAAGATTTCTATGCTTTTTGTATGCTTTGATGTTTCAAAATATTCCACACATGCTGCACATCAGGATTGATGGTGATATTCTCAATTCTGAGAAAATAGCTTGCACTCTAATAAACACTGCAAAGAGTTATCCTGGAATAGAAAAATACGTAGCTATTAGTTTTCACTAAGATGTACATATTCAGCAATATTGATTCTGGCAATTGGGAATGCTATGTTTTTGTTTTTTTTTTTCCCCAGAATGCTTCCTTTCTTGTATTGGCATTTTACACAGGAGGTTCTCCCACTAACTGTAAGATAGCACCTCTTCAAGACACAATGACATCTGGAAAGGAATCACCATGCTGCTTTCCATCCCTCTTGTCTCTCCTCCCTCTCCTCAACAGACTTCTCAGATCCAGTGCCAGGATAAGGGGTTAAACTCCTTTAAGTCATATCACCCCACAACACTGTTCATAATAGTTTAGACAGGATGAAAGCTCTCCTTCTCTTACCCTGATTGCAACAGCCATCCTGGCCAATTTCCTTGGACATTTCATTTCAACTACATATGTGTGGACAGCTGTAATACTACCACAGATAGGATTTGCAATGGGTTCTCCTAAACCTGAGTATAAATGAGCTATTTCTTCACTGCTTCTATTAATCAGTGTTAGATTAATAGAAGTTTTAAAGGAAAGAGGAAATATGTACTGAAAATAAAATTAGTCTAGAAGACACAATATGCAAAGAAACAAGTGAAGAGAACCAATAAAATGTGCAGATGTTTAAAGGCTGAGACATTATAGTGAGGATTACAAAGAGGATTGTTGCAAAATTTATCAATACATCACATATGGAGCCAAGAAGATTCTGTTGTTTAGTGTACATAGCTCAAACAAGTGAAACAGAACTGCCCTCATTACTTGAAGTGCAGGTTGCTCCCTTGAGCAAACTTCCTTGCATTAAACATATAGGTTTGCAAATATGACTTGGATAGCATATATGAAATTAATGCTGCACAGAAGAGCATGATACAATTAAAAACATGCAAGAGCATAGTAGCAGTTGATGAATTTCATTGACAGTACGTCAGGTTTGATCTTCAAGTTTAATAGAATCATAGAATCAGCTAGGTCAGAAAAGACCTTTAAGTTCATCAAGTCCAACCATTACCCCAGAACTGCAAAGTTCACCACTAAACCATGTCACTAAGGGCCACATCTACACAGTTTTCAAACACTTCCAGGGACAGTGAGTTCACCACTGCCCTGGACAGGCTGTTCCAAAACCAGATCACCCTCTCAGTGAAGAAATTTTTCCTAATATCCAGCCTAAATCTCCACTGGTGCAGATTGAGGCCATTGCCTCTTGTCCTATCACTTGTTACTTGAGAGAAGCAACCAGACGCCTCCTCTCTCCATCCTTGTTTCAGGTGGTTGTAGAGAGTGATAGGGTTCCCCTGAGCCTTCTCCAGATTAAACAACACTCAGATGTTCCTCATAAGGCTTGTTTTCCAGACCCTTCATCAGCTTTGTTGCACTTTTCTGAACCTGCTCCAGCATCTCAGCATCTGTCTTGCAGTAAGGGTCCCCGCTTAAAAGCCTGTGATTTTGCATACAAGGTAGAGTTATTTCACAGCCTTAATGTCCAAGGAAAGTGATTATACTGGTGCAGTTTGGATAACTCATGAAGCATCTGAGAAGCACATGTACAGAGGGAGACAAGACCATGTAAATTGTTGGAAAAGTATGTTATTGTAGGAACGGAATGAAATATAGCAAAATAAAATCTGACCTACATTATAAAATAGGTCTAGTGTGTCTAAGGATGTATAATGGAAACAATAACAGATCAGCTGAATAATTTAGGGACTGGACATCACACTTAAAAACATCGTATATTTTACAAAAACAATGTTGCTTTGACGGAGGAGTGGACAAACAACTTCGTAGGTCTCTGCCATTACTAATTCTTTTCATCCCATGCTCTTTGTAGACCAATATTAAGTACCTCTTAAAAGGCACTAGAAAGATTAGACCTCCATTTACTTCATTTACTTCTTGTCCTGAAAGCTAGTCTTCGATCACAGAGCACCAAGATGCTGTCTATTAGCTACTGTTGCTTACTCTGGAATGAAAGAATATTTAAGAACAATGGATAAAATAATGATTTCTAATCAATCAGTGTGAACTACTCCAGGAGTTTTTGCTCACTCATTAACATCCTGTAACTTATGATGAGCAATGCTTCAGAAACAATTATGGTTGCTAAGTTATCATTTCATTAAAAAGTATCAAATGAAGACTGACATTTCTATCCAGGATTCAGGAAATGTTAAAGAAGAAAACTTGGGCTTGATTCTTTAGCAAAATTATAGCCATCTCAAGATTCTATTTCAGTGGCGCTCTTTAAGGCATTATACAAAAATCACATAAAGGGAACTCCAAAAAGTGTGTGGTATATTTAAAGATCAACTCAGAAAAAATAGAAATATTTATAACCTTTCACAACACTTCTCCCAAGAGACAAACTAATTAGGAACCTCTGATATCCTAAAATAAAGGTTAGGAGAATATAATTCTCCGTGTTCCACAGACTCTCAAAGTTTATTCTCTTGATCACCCGACCTTGCAATTTATGTAAAATCTGAAACTTTTTTAACATTTTCTATTCACTTGCGGGTGTTAGAATGTATAAAAAATTGCAGCAGATTAATAGTTAATTTCATGCTGGGAAAACAATCAGGCATATTGTAAGTGATTTGTCATTAACTACAGGTTTGGGATTTTTTCTGGATATATTATCAATTAATGTGGTAGGTTATTTGATATATTTGTTATTTGATATATTTCTTTCAATCTTACAATGCAGAAATTTGAAAACACAGTGGGTTTATTTATAGAGTTTTAAATATCCATTCTATTTGTCTTCCTGTTTCTGAGTGTGAAGACAAACATAAGTGATATTTTGACATTCTTTTGATTAATGAGAAATAATTATACATTCGATCCTGTAGACAGAAGTTGACTTCAGTACAAGCTCTATAAAAGTAATGAAACAAAAGATAACTTCTCAGACCAAGTACTACTCCAAATTTTAACAGAGATCATCGCGGTCTGTTTTTCCATTTCCTTCTGTATTGGAATTAAACTGGAGAAGATGACTGAAATCAAGAAAAAAATATATTTGCAGTGTGTTTTTGTGTCAGGGATGTTATGGCTCAACAGTTTTATTAAGAAAAATAAAGCATATATAGATACTTTGGGAAGTGAGTAAGAAAAGAAAGAATTAGCTTCCTTTCAGATTTGCTCACTATTATTGCATGAAGCAAGATGTTGCCTACACTCACTGATCAACAAAAAAAAAAAAGCAAGAGCTTGATATCTGACTATTGCTCCTAAACAGAGTAAATTTAGGGCTAAAGAGGCACAGTCATGACTCACAAAACAGAATCGCATCCATTTTCAGGAAAGAAAAAAATTAATCTCTTACAAAATTCTAAAAAGACCCCTGATCCTTCTAGAACTGAAGCAAATTCTTTTTTTTTTTTAGAATTCCAAGCCAATTTGACAGCCCCTGAGGGAGTGAGAACCAAAGTAATAATCAATGCCAAAGGATTTAAATTATCGCTATTTTTTAATCTTGCTCTAGAAAGGAAAGGAAAAAAAACCCTGAAATTTGCAGAACTCTTTTTGATGTGATGCATGATTAAACTGGGCTATTTCAGTAGAGCGAAATATTGGGTCATTAGGTTTTGGATTAAGTCAAGAGAAGAAACATTATATTTTCTGATATCTTGTTCTCTGCCTGTTTGGAAAATCTTCTCTGTGCTTCCCCAGATTTGATGCAACAGTATTTCTGGAATTTCTGAACCTGTCTTTTCTCCTTTCTACATCCTGAATATCTGTAGAAACTATCAGGACCCTTAGCCTTCATGAATGAAATATTGCTGGTATTTAAGCTAACACTCGGCTCAGCTGCAAGATGGTGTAAAAAAAAAAAATTCCATGAAATCTGATCATAAGTTATTTACTAATGTATTATTAATGAGAAACTGAATGGCTTCAATAATAATTCTTAGTATTTATCATCCCCTACAAGGGTAAAATAGACAGGTCCCCATTTATCTGAGTTATTTTAAATGAGCTACACAAAAGAGCTAAGTGGGCCCCTTACTTCCCTCACGTCATCCCACAGCTAGAAAATACGACGCGACAGCGATTTGTCTAGAATTACATCACATGAAGAACAGGCACAAAGCAGATATAAAAATGCCTTTCTTTGATGTCTTCTGATTGTTTCACTGAATTTATATTGCTTTGGTACATTAATAATCAGTCTTTCAGAATTCCTTGATATATCAGATAGTTGTCTCTGAGAGATATCATCTGTATATCAAACTTGTAAGTATGTTAGCCTGTAGTAATATTTGTGTGCTTCACTTGGAAAACTGGTCTTATTATTTGATGCATTTATCATCTAATTTGCTAGATTATATTGTAATCCTGGATATAAACCAAATCAATAGTATTATTACTTTTATAATTGCATCAGGAGAGCAGGATGGAATAACCAGAATTCCCAGGCTGACTAAAAGTTTTGACATCTGAGAGACTGTCAATACCTAACCAGATAGACTTTTGTTTCCTTATAATAGCTTTCTGTTTAGTGTTTGATTATGCCATAGATACACCCATTTTTTAAAGCAATACAACTGATAGAATAAATTGCAGGAAATTTTTATGCTGGATTTTTTTCGTTGTGATGAACAAAAACGCCACTAGAGGCTGCACTAGAGGCCAGAATCCTATGCTGTGAGGTCCTCTACCCACTGAATTTTGTTGACAATTGCATGTCCATGTGGATTTCTACCAGGTCTAGACTGGTTTAGGATACCTAATATTAGTTGCACTCACTTGATGATCTGATGGGTCACTATGCAACTGCATAGCTTTTCTAATCATACTCCAATCCAGCTTTGGCTTTATGCTTTATCATAAATTTTAGCTTTTGATGACAATGGTGCCAGTTGGCAATGAGTAAAAAAAAAAAAAAAAAAAAAAAAATATAGGCTAGTCTATGAGAAAAGATTTTGATCATAAAACTTCAGTCTTAAGGGAAGATTTCCAATGATGTTTAACTCTTTTGAAGATCTGGCCTTAAAGAAACAAATTAAATACTATTATTTTTATTTTTCCAGACTGGCAACTCAAGTGCAAAGAGAAGAGACACATTTAGAGGATTGCACAAAAGGGTAAACTCACTTTTAAGTCATAAAACATCAAGGACAAGACAAGTTGTTCTATAATCAGTCCAGATTTATCAGCAGTGCTCTGCATGACTATTTAAATTCTCTGACTGATCCTGCAGACGACTCTTCAAAACTGATGAATCTGAACCGAGCCTACCCAGTGACATTGGACTAGGTGAGGATAAAGGGCCTGATATCACTAGGGACTATAGTGATAGCCCAAGGGGTAATGGGTTAAAAATTAAACAGGGGAAGTTCAGATTAGATAAAAAGAAGAAGTTCTTTCCAGTAAGGGTGGTGAGGCACTGGAATGAGTTGCCCAAGGAAGTTGTGAATGCTCCATTCCTGGTGGTGTTCAAGGTCAGGTTGGACAGTTGGACAGAGACTTGGGTGATATGGTTTAGTGTGAGGTGTCCCTGCCCATGGCAGGGGGGTTGGAACTAGATGGTCTTATGACCCTTTCCAACCGTAACTATTCTATGATTCTATGATTTCAGGGGCCCTGAGAGTGTCTTACAGCTCTTCAGTGAACTGCCATCACTGGGATTAATAGAAGAACCCACACCATGACAGTGTGTTTGAGGAAGTGCTGTGCTGACAACTTCTGCTTGTTGAGAATTTCAGTATTTTTTTTAAATTAAAAAAGAAAGTTTACTACAAGTCAGTAAACTTGCTGTTTGCCCCGCTGTAGTTATTAATATGCAAAGTTTCAAAATGCAATAAAATCCTGTTTTGGAGAAGAGAAAACAAGCTAGCTGGCAGATCCACAAAGTGAATGCCAGGCTTTCAGTCATACCAAGAGCAGTAAATAAATCTCTAAGCACAGTTTTTCAGCCTGAATGTAAGTAAACAAACACATAAATGAAATAACAAGAAGACTATTATCAGTTTTTCTGGCAAAAGGTCAATATCTTCCAAATGAAAAGTAGATACATAATGACAAAAAAAACCAGGCTGCCTTGCAAACCATGTGGATTTCTATGGGAGGTGATTTGTGCATATACTGGGGGATCTACAGCACATTAAAAGAATGAATTTGATCCCTGTATTCTAAGTAGATGTTTCTGTTGTTAGGTGATGCAATATCCTTGAAACTCTACAAACTCCAAGGACAATGACATTTTTGTTGTAAGCAGCAAGCTGCTGGAAAAGTGTAATAGAAGAGTTTTTTTAGCTGATGTTTGTTTTAGTAAACCTTTCAGATCAATATATTTGCATTAATTTATTATATTTTCAATACTATTTTTCTCCTAAAAACATAGCTATACTGTTTTCACTCTTGAAGTGTTCGGCTTATCAAATGGCCTTTGGAAAGATTCAGCATTTAGATTT
>JAOEHY010008596.1:27622-35665 GCA_025447955.1 Psilopsiagon aurifrons | reverse complement strand
AATAGGCCTCAGTTGTATACCCTAGAGGTGTAAAACACCCAAACAAAAACAGGCAACAAAGCAGGCTGCCATCCTTGGTCATACACCAGTATCATACGTTGGAAAAAAGCCTAATAGAGCTCTCTTCATTTTATTTTTTTTAATACAAAATTACATCTCAAAATGCTGCAGTACACAACAAAAGAACTACTTCAAAAAGAACTACTTATTCTGCGATGCAATATGTTTGTCACAGAAACATACCTAAAATTCTGAACCCTATCTGTAAATTAGACATGGGCTTTTACAGCTTATATCAGGCCACTTACAGTAATGCTGTGAGAGCTCAGCATAATAATGTAGGAAAACCCAACAAAGCTCTAATGCCAAAGGGATGGGCCGTAATGTTAATAAAAATGGAAGAAGCTCTTTAACACTTTCAGTCTTGTCTTAAATCTGCATTCATAAATATTTCTTGAAGCCTTGAGTTCTGTTTTAAAATATGCCTTTAACATACACTTTGAAAGAGGTTTACAAAATAGCCAGGATAAAATTGTGTTTTTCTTGAATAAGACTTTTTTTAAATTATTATTTCTCCAATAAAACAGGTCCACAGAGATTAGATGTTAAGAAAACAACCTTTGTTGAAGTATAACTAATCACTGTTCAAATGACCACCAGTTCACCTACAGTGATCACTTATTACTGGTAGCACTCCAGGTTATACTATAGGTTCTTTCACACTGCATTCCAGCTATACTATCAGCAATACAGCACCTTGCAGAATTCATCTTACTGATATTAAGCCAGCAGCATTAGCTGAGACCCAACTGTCCTTTGGAGACACGACCCTTAAAACTCAGAGAAAAGTGATACATTATAAAGGATTTCTAGAGAGTATCAAACTGTCCAAAAATCTAAATTCAAATACAAGCTGTCCAAATTCCAATTCTGTGGCAGTTGTACACATTTTCACGGCTGCATTGAAGATCTTTTTCATTTAAAAGCTATTATGTCATGACTTTCATTTTTACATTTTTTCCCCTTCTGTGATTGTTACACAGACAGTGTTAATTGTAAATGTGCTCTGAAAAAAAAAAAAAGAAAAAAAAAAACCAACAAAACAGAAAACCCCATAAACACTCAGCTGTTCATGGTACGGGCACAGATTGATAAATAATCTTTGGTTCACAAAAATACACTTCACAAATTTATTTTAATGATATTTACATATACCATGCTAATTGTTCATAATATAGTGAAAAAATCTGTATAGGAGGTACATAGGGTTCTTTAAGTCTGGGGAAGAGAGGCTCAGGGGGGATCTTATCACTGTCTACAGCTACCCAAAAGGAGGTTGCAGTGAGGTGGGCATCAGTTTCTTCTCCCAGGAAAGAAGAGATAATGCCCTGAAGCTGCCCCAAGGAAGGTTTAGATTGAAAATGGGGGAAAAAAATCTTCACTGAGAGGGTGCTCAGGCATTAGGCATTGGGATAGGCTTCCCAGGGAACTGGTGGAATCACCATCCCTGGAAATGTTCAAAAACTGTGCAGATGAGGTCCCCAGTGATAAGGTTTAGCAGAGGACTTGGCAGTCCTGGGGTTATGGTTGGGCTTGATGACCTTAAACGTCTCTTCCAGCCTAGCTGATTCCATGATTCTATGTGTGCTGTCCTGCACATAATGTGTCACAGAATAACATTTCACAAGCTGAATTAATTTGTCCACAATGCTTCATTACAGTCCCTTAATATATATATAACATCCTACTATTTACTGTAGCTGCAGTGATAAATTTACAGAGGAAACATGTTTAACACCAGAAAGTTTATAAATCATCTAATCCTTTAAATTGTTAAGTAAATACAGAAATTAAATCACAAAAATGCTCTTTCTGTAATAATTTGTCCAACAGGCATACTCCCTCTGTTTTCATTCACTTTTTTCCTAGCTTACAGCCTTATTTTTGTATTAATACTGACCAGATTACTTGGTCATTCAATGGACCATGAAGTTAAGTCTTGTAACTAAAGCAAAACATAATCCAATACCCCACCTTGTGGGAACCCAGCACTGCCTGACACTGTACAGAAACCGACCTTTTTGTCCTTCAGACTTGCCTACCAGGCCCCATCTTCTATCGCAAAAGCCAAATCATCTGATCCCAAACTAACTGTCAACTGCTTGTGATGGTGGGGAAGCCAGACATCAATCAATCAGTTTTTATCAGAGCCACTCTTCGTTTTTCTGTTGTGCTCATCTTATCATCTGACCCAGTTGTAGCCCTGACTTCAGAAGCTTAAGTAACTTGATGACAAAATATGCGTCTGTTTGTCCAAGATGCACATTGTTAAGGAGGGCACTTATATTTTTAGCAACCAGCTAATATTTTTTTCAGACAAACTGTCAAATGTTTGAGATTTTTCTCAGTTCTCATGTTTTTTCGTGTTCACTGAAATACCATGATGCATTTTTGGAATGAGTATCAAGCAAGGTTTGGGTGTGTGTTTTTAGATTTGGGTTTAATAGAAATATTTATGCATTTTAATAAAGATTGAAATTATTTGTAAGCCAAAGGGCTCTCACAAGGTACTTCATCTATTCACATATACAGTGCCATTCAGTTGTACTCCAATAGCGTTCGTATGAAGATGGATTACTGCCACATTAAAACCACTCAAACCAACAGTCCTTCTACGGACAAACAGATTTTCCTCTTCTGCATCCTACAAAACTAGAGCATTTTGGTCATGTCCATTCTCAAACCGACAGAATAAAATTAGCAGATACAATATTCAAACACCACTCTGACTGAAAGGTTTCACAAATTGTCTGTTACTGCTTCAGAAGTCTTTTCACACACGTTTATTAACTGAAGACTGTAACATTAGAAGGTGGAAGGGAGTGGGGGCAGCTTTGTGAAAATAAAACTACTGCAACTTCAGCAGTGATAATTTTACCCCTGCCTTTGCTGATTTCACAACTGTGTCCTGGTTTGATGCATCAGTTACACATAGTTCTTTTGTTGTTGTTGTTGTTGTAAAGCTGCATAAAATGCATTATGAAACTCCTTGCTGTATGGCTTCAAAACTTTTCAGAGAAGAGATCTTTATTACTATCTAATATGAAGCCCGAATTTGAAAGCGAGAAGTGAAAACAAAGCCTAATGACCAATACAATACACACATAACTTCAAGTAGATCTGACAATGTCTTTGCAAATTTTTTTCACCATATATAAACATTAGCCTTCATGCTTGATATGAGAAATATAATCAAGTATTAAATAGCAAGGTTCTAATGACGATCCCAGTTACAGGAGTAAAATACAGCACTTCCTTTGAGGCTTGTGCTGCAACTACAAAAGTAAAAATAATACCACTCTCTACAGAATTTCTTCCTCACCTAAATGAACACCTTCATATATCATCAGAAAAAGTATTTCCAAGATTATTCCACTTCAGCATAGAAAAATCTTTACAGCAGACACACTTAAAGACTTCTCTCACTATATTTGGGTCTATGAGGAATTTCTTATTTTACAGTATAATTAATTCTGTTCTCATTAAAAATCACTTTTCAATAATAATTGCAAGTGCATTTAAAAAGTAATTACATTTTTCTATACCATTTTTGCCACAAAAATACGTAACTTTTACTTCTCATACATAATACAAAAGAAGCATATACGGCACAGAAAGCAAAACCTGAACCATGGAATTTCTTTGAACATAATGAAAAAAATACATTTTAACCTAGTCCCTATTCTGCTCTACATTCTAATTTTACATAAACTGCTACACACCATTTGTGGTTGTGTGCATATTTAAGCTCCTATCCTATAAGTATTTGCACATTCATTGTAAGTACTATCATCAACAGGACTGTTTCTATGAATGAAGGGTTAGACACATAGGAAACCCAGTAGCATGGAAACTTACAGTATTTTACTGCAGTTGGTATTACATTTCATTATTTGGAGAGGAAAAAGGGATAACTGTCTGTATTACAGAAGGCTTTTACTGTTCTCTGCTATACTTGAATCTAAGGTAGAAAAATTGAGTACAATAAAAATGGCATGTGGCACAGAGCTAACCACAGACAGAAAGCTTCAAGTTCCGTTAGCTAGAATAAAGCAACATCACTAGCTCATCTATGTGAATGCGAAGAATAACGTATAAGAAGAGTTTATAAAAATATGTCACAGTAACTCACTACCAAAGCATTGTCATTTTCAATAATTTGTTACTAGATTTCATTCCTTTCCTAATTAAGCAAACCTTGAATTATAAAAGTTCTATAAAATGATACAGTAGCACTCAAAACCGAAGAAAGTTACATTTCACACTCCAGCTTTACTCACACACTTGCAGTTATGAAATTAGGTGAACATAAATAAAGACCAAATAGACAAACAAGCTTTAAGCCAAATTAGCTCTAGAAATACAAAAGGTTTCTGAGGATTACTAATAAAAACATCATCTCACTTCCTAAAAATTCCTAGCTGATTATTAAAAATGCTAAAAAATACTACCATTTATGAAGGGTGACAATGTTACATAACATCCCCCCCTCAACACAGGAAATATGGGAACGTGAAAAATGAGAAGATAGATGGAAAATAACCAGAATAAGATTTATTCGACATCTTTTATAGGAAGACAGCAACATTTTTTATTACAATATTTTTAACCTATACAAACTCTTTTTACGGTTATGACCACATCGATTAAAAGCTTTTAAAATATAACTGAAGATTGCACACATTTATAATCAAACTAAATCCCTTTCTCTTCTTTAGAAAAAAAGAAAAATCTACTGTGACAACTGCCCACACCTGCTACCAACTCAGGATGGCATTACCCTTTCAAAGCATTAGATAAAACTGAATAATCAATGAGAAATGTCAATACTGAGAAGTGATTCCTTCTGCAGTGTAAGCTTTATGCAAGCGTTAGAGGTTTGTTTGGTCAAGGTTTTTTGCATTTTTCACAAGAAATTTTCAGTATCGTAAATGTACTGAATTGCTTTTACTGTATTTGGGATTTCCCCAAACAGTATTTATCTGCATCAGTAAGACACAGACTTTTTGTTACTTCATACACTAGGAATGAAGAAAAAAAAAAGCACTACCTTAGCCAATGACTAGGAGACAAGCATATTGATACTCTTAATCTATGTCTCAAATACAGCATGTCCTAAGAAACTATCAAATACACAGAGACATTCACAAACAACTGGGTAAAGAAAGCGCACTTCCTTCTCAAAGCAAAACTTGTGCTTGTAACCATTAAGTCTTTAAAGATTTGACCATATTATGACTACATATAGTAAGAAATGTCAGGTGCATTTTCTAAGATGAGGGCTTTTAAGAAGCACTTAAAAATATAGAAAAAGAGAGCTGTGACATGATACAACAGTATTGTCAATATTTTACTGTCACAAACTCCTGAGAAAATTGTAGCAACTCATAAAACTCAAAAATCATTGTAACCACATTTTAGCACTCAGATTTTCCATGCTATTTGCCATGAATTCAGGAGTGAATGAAACACATTATTTCTCTAGACTTCTCAGACACTTTTCTGAAAAATCTCTTAAGGAAGAATGCACCATGAAATATACTCCTTTTACCACTTCATCTTCTCTGTTTCTGTGCTAATTTTGTACTTATCTTTAACTAAGCGGAAGGAAACCTAACCATACATTGCATGGGAGAAGTAACGTTCCTGCAGAAATGCTAAGGAATTACCATACTTTCACTTTAATGCCCATTTGTCCAAGGCACGAATTACTAAACTGTAAATAATCCTGACTACATGATTCTCCTCTACCACTGTGTCATCTCAAAAAGAGAATCCGACAGTAATGGTAATGACACCCTCTCAGTCAAGCCTGTGGGCATTAATATTTAAATCTTACCTATCCCTTGTGATTGGAATTCTGCCTCTATTCACAAACAAAAACTAAATCAATGTTCTTAGAGTTCAAACTAGATCCCTAAACAGTTTACCACTCTCTATGCACAGATAAGATAAACTTTCTTTGACCCAAGAGATGAAGTTGCCATGACGATCAGAGAGTCTACTTTCTATATTGATATTTTGCTGATGTAACAACAAATAGAACCAGATCCTAGGGCTGATAATGGTGATTAATTAATACTAATATTGATCCCTACAAGCAAGAGACAAGGCTATTAACTTGAAGCCTGAAAAGTCAATTGTTACCTGTGGCAGAGATACTAGCAGCTGATTTTGAAACATAATAAACAAATGTGCTATCTTTATGCTAATACCTTTAAAGGGGTACATCCCTTTCTCGAGACAGTCATTTCACAACTCAAACCTATTATTTTAATTAAATCTTTTCATCTGATCCAAAGAAGAGCAATGAACTTCAAGATTTCCAACAGAAGCTATGCAAAATGATACAAAATGAATACCTGCAACATAAGACACTAAAAGCACTCTTAAAGAATGCAGCGCAAAAAAAGCTTAAGCAGACTGTTTTAAAGAATACATAACAGAAAAGTCATAGTACATTGAATAAAAATTGCAAATGCACATTTACCTAGTAGGAAGCCTATTTGGTCCCCCATTTGAATAGAGAAAAATAATAAAAAGTCACAGGTGAAAGCCTCACTGTGAAGGTAACATCCTTGAAGGCACATCCATGCAAATCGAAAAGCAAAACTGACTTCAGCCACCATTTCATTTACAGGCTGCATTTAAAATAACTGCAATTATATATTTGTGTTAGAGTGAGTAACTGCCCACAAACTAAATTTGAAACACACATATTGTTAAAATACCTCATCAAGAATGTTTGAGATTCCTTTGCCCTCTTCAGGAATGTATTTTAAAAGTCACAAAAATCATACATGTATGATAGGAAAGAAAAAAAGCTCTTCCCTTTTTTAGAAACAAAAATCTTGTCCATCTCATGATTCGCTCTAGTCATCCTACCAACCAAAGTAGAACCACCTTCTTCTGACTTAAAAATGGTGTTTGGATCAAAGAATGGCTTTTACTAGCATGTTGTATGACTGGACAGCAAGTTTCATTATTACTAAGATATCTTTGTAATATTTATGAAGTATATTTTATGTTTAACAGAAATAATTGGCAGTACTGATAGACAGCTTGTTTTCTCCCTCACTTCATTAAACAGAGCCTTATGTAAGAACCTTTACATTAGCAAAAAAGAGGAATTAGTAGACACCAGGAAAAAAAAAAAAAAAGAAAGAAAGAAAAAAAACAAACCAACCCACCTAATTGCACTGTTTTCAGTCTCAGCTGAACACCTTTAAAATACTTGTATTTCTATTGATACAGGACCGCAAACATATATGCCGTTTCTGCAAATGGTGTGAATATCCTAAAACCTAAAGATCAGTTGTTTGCTATGAATTAATACTCAGTCTCAGAAAACTAAAAATCATCATTCATGCTTCATACTCAAGAGGTACAGGCAGCTGCTTACCTAGTGCTCTGCTTTGATTAAACTGAAAGCATTGTAAGTGCCTTTAATGTGCTACAGTGCAATTTAAAGGAGAGTACAAAGTGAAACTCTGTCAGAGAAGAAAAATGTCTATTTTTAAAAAAAGATAAAGATAGAAAATACTTCATTTCCTATCCTACTTTAGCAATGAGGCATGTAAAAGCTATCCGTGAGTTGTATTTTAGGTTCATTCGGAATTTTATAAAGATGAGGAAAGCACAAAACCAGAGACATTCTCACCTCTCAATTCTGTTTCTAAACCAAACACCTACATATAAGCCTACTGGATCGCAATGAGAATACATTGATGTGCATGTACTATTGCCTCTATTAAACTTACAAAACTCCACTGAATGATTTATGAGCCTCTAATCGGTAGGTTTTCCTACACATATCCAATAATTTAAAATATTTTTTCCTGTCCTTTCACACGGTTTCCACTCCTGAAAAAAAAAGGAAAAATGAGCAAAAGTACTATTATACATAATCACAGAAAAAATACTGTTGTATATCTTTTTTCTTATTTTTATTAACAGCAACTGCAAAACTTCACTAAGCAATGA